>OLKM01000080.1:382258-397707 GCA_900291075.1 Melanogrammus aeglefinus
CAACGTCTGCAGTCTACCCGGTGTCATCCTTGATGCACGAAGCCTTAGCCCCGAACTGTTCCTCCATGCGCTGTGTGTGTGTGTATCACTGCACGCGTTGGGTCTGATCATTGCCTTCACATGACTCATTGAGGCAGTATGATGCATGAGCCCAGAGGAGGTTTACCTTACCTCATTGTTCCTTCGGACATCGGAGACAGGAGCCTGAATCTGGTATGTCGATACAAAATCGCGGAACAGCTCATGCCTAATGCGAGCGTTTAGATGTGTGCTGACTCTGAGCAAGTGTGTGCATGTGTGCGTGTGTGGGGAGGGGGGGGTCTATGTGTGTGTGTGTGTGTGTGTGTGTGTGTGTGTGTGTGTGGGTGGGGGGGGTCTCTGTGTGTGTGTGTGTGTGTGTGTGTGTGTGTGTGTGTGTGTGTGTGTGTGTGTGTGTGTGTGTGTGTGTGTGTGTGTGTGTGTGTGTGTGTGTGTGTGTGTGTGTGTTCAGGAAAGTGTAGACTATTATGCCAAACCAAAAAAATGAGCGCTATTACTGCGATGCAAAACGCGCAAGACGAAACCAAAAGTCGACTCTCTCTCTCTCTGGTGTACCGCTGTTCTTGCCACATTACAAAAACACATTCTTGTTCCGTGTCCCTTCGCCCTATTTGGAGACGTCTGACTGAACATCTCTCCACATTTCAAAAATGATCATGTTGGGGGAGTGTGTCAAAAAACACCCCCCCCCCCTTCTACCCATGAACGAAACACCAAGCCCCTTTCTTACACACACACACACACACACACACACACACACACACACACACACACACACACACACACACACACA
Source organism: Melanogrammus aeglefinus (assembly GCA_900291075.1). Classification (NCBI taxonomy): domain Eukaryota; kingdom Metazoa; phylum Chordata; class Actinopteri; order Gadiformes; family Gadidae; genus Melanogrammus; species Melanogrammus aeglefinus. The sequence goes on from OLKM01000080.1 coordinate 383,091, forward strand.
CACACACACACACACACACACGGCCCACCAACACACTTCCTCCCTCCACACACTCACACACACAAAATCTGAGTGCATTTGGAGCTGTCTCTTCTAGTACTGAGAGCGAGTGTCAGGGACAGATTAAGGTGTGTGTGTGTGTGTGTGTGTGTGTGTGTGTGTGTGTGTGTGTGTGTGTGTGTGTGTGTGTGTGTGTGTGTGTGTGTGTGTGTGTGTGTGTCACACACACACCCGAGGACAAGGCCCGGTCATGGGGCTCTGGGCTGGGGCTCCCACGGTGCGGGGAGAGGGGCATGCTGGATGACTCACGGAGAGGCTCCGACACACACACACACACACACACACACACACACACACACACACACACACACACACACACACACACACACACACACACACACACACACACACACACACACACACACGACACACTAGGTCCTGTACAGGACACACGTGTCCATGCATTCACAGACACAGTCGGTGATCAGAGATAAATATTCTAATGCATAAGCATTCTTTATAGGCACATGTGTTATGTGTATGTGTGAAGCTGTAGGTGTAGGGGTGTATGTGTGTACATATACATTGTACATGTGCGTGAGGATGCGTGGGTGCGTGCGTGCGTGCGTGTGTGGTGTGTGCGACGTGTGTGGTTGGTTGGTTGGGTGGGTGGGTGGGTGGGTGCGTGCATGTTGTGCGTGCGTGCGTGCGTGCGTGGGATTAAAGTGCTATGATAACATTCTTATATTTACGGGAAAACAGACATCGACTGTCCGGGAGTTAGCTAGATAATAAAATGTCAACAGCAGTCCATGATACACACACAGACGCACACACCCTCACAATAGGGATTCTGACAGGCAGGGCAGACAAAAGGCATTCTGGGTAGAGTCAGCCAGGGGGAACGGCTTTAATTTCACCTTCTCCGTTCCTGTGTGCCAGCGTCTCTTTCAAAAGACCTCGTTCATCCCGATAGCCACCTCCACCAATCACAACACCACAATAACCATCCAATCAGGATGCTTCTGCAGGAGGTCAACAATGGCTGTCCATCAACTCTACCCACTGAGGAGGGAAAATATATTTTTTTTACGGGAACCTTCATTCAAGCACAAATCCAAAGTTTTTCTCACTGAGAAGAAAAACAGCTCTTTGCGTGCGCGTGTGCAGGTGCGCGTGGGTGTGTGCATGCATGAGTGGATGTGTTTGTTGGTGCGTGAGTGTGTGGGGGCGTGTGTGAATGTGTCGAGGACTGCATGGGTGTATGCGTGTGTGTGGTGGGTGTCGGTTTGTGCGCGGATGCTTGCATGCGTCAGTGGATGCATTTTTAGGTACGTGTGCGTGTGGATGCGTGTGGATGCGTGTGTGCGTGCGTACGTGCGCCAGTGTATGTGTGCCTGCGTGTGCGTGTGGTTGTGAATGTGCGCCAGTGGATGCATGTGCGTGTGTATGAGAGAGATCATTTCGATTTTCATGAGATGGAATCTAGGAACCCGTCACTGGACTTCTGCTGCTGCTTCAAACATAAAGACAGACACACAAATATCATAGACGCACACGCACACACCCCCCCTCCCCCTCGCCTCCTCCTAGAGCGGTTGAGCGAGAGCTGTTCTGGTTTCCTGCAGCTAAATTCAGAAACCAATGAAACGCAAAACTGATGCCTTTCTCACCATGCAGCGTCCGAGCATGCATACAAGCTCTGTATGTTCCCTAACACATGCACAATCAATAGCTGGGTCCGTACAGAAGGGGAGAGGAGAGATACACATGTCCCTGTTTTACAGGTTTGCCAGTAGCATACCGATTCACAGAACAGAAGAGATAAAACCTAGAATAAATACTGCAGAGGCTGGAGGGTTTTGCCTAGAACGCGAGAGATCTAGGGACATGGATGTTTCTTTGTTGTCGTTTGTCAATATGGTCATGAGCTCTTGTGGGTCAAAGGTGAGCATTCAGTCATCATTATGTGTATATGGACGAAAGGCAGACGAAGGAGTGACCTGGAGAGCTCAGGGTGGATGGCGGGACTATCACAGATGACTCAGATTAAAAGAGAAATATAGGGCAGTGTGCTAAAGTTACCCAGTCTCCCTCCTCTCTAATCCCATTCTGCATGCGTGCGTGTGTGCGTGTGTGTGTGCACGTGTGGTTTCAGCCACCGCTAACCTAGCCAGATGCTAAAGGTTTAGCTGCAGAAGTATGTTAGCAGATGTACCCTCAGAAATAACCCCTGGTTTCATTTTATCATGCACGATCCGTTACGTCTAACACAATATGTGTTTCAAATCGGGGAACTTGTATTTCTCATAGGGTTGACCTACATCAAAGATTGTGTTGAAATCAGAAGTATTTCAAATGTTGTGCGTGCGTGGCACCTCTGGTAAATCGAAGTGGGGGAGCGGGGTGCGAGGGAAGTATAGCACAGTGTTTCTTTAATGTCCATCCAATGAAAGAAGATTTGGATCGCAGTCTGAAGGAATTAATAGAATTGCAACCCGACTCACACACATCCAGGCCAAAAGTGTGTGCTGTCATTATTTATAATACCGATTTATAATAGCATATTCATCTCCGACTAAATGGATGGGTATAGACACGCATGTCCACACACACGCACGTTGGCAGGTGTTATCGCAATTTTATATTGATTTGACGTTATCATAGCGTAAAGTCATGCCAATAAAGTCTGGTTATTGAGAGGGGGAGAGAGAGAGAGAGAGAGAGAGAGAGAGAGAGAGAGAGAGAGAGAGAGAGAGAGAGAGAGAGAGAGAGAGAGAGAGAGAGAGAGAGAGAGAGAGAGAGAGAGAGAGAGAGAGAGAGAGAGAGAGAGAGAGAGAAAGAGAAAGAGAGACAATGACAGGAAATTAGAGGCCAATATTACTGAAGTAGAGGAACGGAAGGAAGGAAGAGAGACGCACACAGAGAGAGAGCGAGAGAGAGAGAGAGAGAGAGAGGAAGTAAAACAGTTTTATCGATGCGGGTAGATGTTTGAGGGTGGAACTTATCTACAGATGCAATCAGTACAGTAACGTGATATTGTTGTTTCATAAACAAAGAAAATGCCAAAGGCACTCTATTTCCATCAAAACCACACCACAAACAACCGCACCACACGCACACACACACACACACACATTTGAGATGGCAGGTAATCATTTCACAAGGATATCCCTGACCAATGTAATGCCAAGAGATGTAGGCAGAAAAAGAGATTTGTACACACTTTTTTATGTTTGATATGGATTTCACTAATCTCTCTTGAGTTGTAGGCAGAAAAAGAGATTTGTTACACACTTTTTTATGTTTTGATATGGATTTCACTAATCTCTCTTCTTGCTCCACACACACACAACACACCACACACACACACACACACACACACACACACACACACACACACACACACACACACACACACACACACACACACACACACACAGGGAGGATAACCGAGACAGGTAACCTCTCACAAGATGATGAAACCATTTGCAACCCGGTTGTCCCAAAAAAAGCACTTTTAAGAGGAATGTTTAGGAGGAGGAGGAGGAGGAGGAGGAGGAGGAGGAGGAGGGATGGAGGATGAAATAAAATTTATTATTAAAAAGATAAAGATAATGAAAAGGAAAAGCGGTCATCCCCGAAAACTGCATCGACGAGAAGCCCCCAGGAACTACATGTACATGTGAACCGGACACACGTGGGCTGAATTTTAAAACACGACTGCACAACTGTAAAGTGTGTCTGTTCGATAAGCGATGTGTCATTAAAAACATTAAACATGGGACTTGTATTAAAATAAGAAACAAAGAGAACAGAAAAACCCCAAGAATCTATTATTTTCAATCCTCCAGAACACCGCTGTAATTGAACACACCCTGATTCAAGTCTTTATTCTATCAGAGAACACCCTTATTTTTCAGTATGTTTCATAAACACTTTAATGATTTGTTTGACGAGATGTGCTCTTATTGTGACGGCCTGCCGGTAGTGCTGTGTCAAAACTCTCTGACTGTTTATCTCTATTTCAAACAGTCCTTTTTCAACAAATATCCCTCTCTCCGGGTTTACTTTTATGAACGCAGTGCAATCCCTCGGGGGGGGGGGGGGGAGACGCAGCTGAAGAAGCGAAAATGACAGTTTGAACAGAGCTAATTAATCCTTCAGAGAACGGAGGGTTTATCCACCCCAAACAGAGTTCAGCCCCGCGCTGAGTTCCAGAACGAGTCGCCCATCAGCGGCGATGACCTGTGGTTATCAAGAGTGAAAGGGGGGGCAGTGGACACTGACTGTACTGAAAACAACTCTGAACCCCCTGATGAAAAAAATCAATCGTTCATCACACCGACGTGTCTTGAAGTGGACTTCCCCATTTTTTCATGCTGGAGTGGGACGAGGTCGGGGCACCTTGGCCTTGCTAAAGGACGCAGTGGCTCCATCTGCAGCTGTGGGCTTCGATCCCAGAACCTTTGGGCTGTGGGTCAAACACCATTACCAGCAGAGCATAATGATGGTAAGATTTGCATGCATCAAAGGACGTGCGAATCACATCGACCTACTTATACTACTACTACTACTTAGATAATGTAGGATTTACAACCCAAAAGTGTTCAAGTGTCAGACATAGCGTGCCAGAGGTCTCGAATGAAAACAATGGATTTGAAAGTGCCAATGAGTAGGGTTGGGTATAAATGTCAATTCATCAATGCACTGCAATTTATTTGTTCTCGATTTTTTTTTTAATAGATTATTTCCATAAAAAAAAATTAAATAAAGAAGCATACTCAGTCATTGTATTCTAGAAGCGAGTATGCCTTAATGTGCATGCCCTTTAACGTTTGTCCATGTTATGATTATTACTTTCATGCTGCAAGTTTAGCTCAGGAACAATACTATACAATGGTGGTGTAATCCCTTTTTGCTAGTTAAAGCGCAATGAAATTGTTCATTCATTTTGAAATGGCTAATTCTAAACAATATCTAGGTATTTTTGTCACGTATTATTGAATCGATATCGAAGCAATTGGATAAATATCAAATCGAAATCAAATCGAATCAAGATGTAAATAATCTAATTGTAATTGAAATTGTGAGGTACCTGGCAATACCCAGCCCTACTAATGAGTAAGCATTTAGCATTAAACATGAATCTGAAATATAAACAACTTCAATGTCGAATGTATTCAGACGTCAAAGCCCCAACAGCGCAATGAGTCTTGCATCAGCATGGCTGCAAAACAAATAAACAAACGATCGCAAACAAAAATGGGACGCAGGACACTACCCTTCATCGGGCCTCATCCTCAGCTAAACCTCCTGGGTAATTAAACCCTTGGTTGAGCAAGGCATCAATAAGCACCAAGGTTTAAGGGTTCCATTCCCACTGGGACACGCACACACACACACGCACGCACGCACGCACGCGCGCACGCGCACACACACACACACACACACACACACACACACACACACACACACACACACACACACACACACACACACACACACACACACACACACACGCACAGCCTCGTCGCTAGGCAGTGTGTACACACCCGCACGCTTTGAATAAAAGTCTCCATCAACATCGCCAGGAAACTCCGGCTTTTCATTATACACGGGCGTGTGACGATTTGCGCGCTGATTAGCCATGTTGGCTGGCCGCCACAGCTAGCACCCGCCGCTACCACTGGTGGCGGCCACGATGCCTGTAATTGCGGGGGTCGGTTCAAAGACGCCCAACGCTGACTCAGAGCGAACGAGCATTCACAACACGGCAAGAAACATTCACAACATGGCAAAGTGCGCGCATGCAAACAAACACAAACACACGAATTGAAGCGATTGTTTGGCGGACAACACAATGGGGTCGAAGGGAGGAGGCGGGGTTATGCCCATGCAGAAGGAGATTAAAAGAAAAGTCCCTGAATGAATAGAAATAAAAAATACAGAGAATTACAACAATAGCCTGCGATGTGTTGGGCAGAAGAACGCCTATGTAGTCCCCGGGGCACGGCGCTTGTTATGGCCTGGCCAGGGAGGGAGTTTTTTTTTTACTGAGGAGTACCTCATGCAACCTGTGTGAGAGGGAGAGAGAGTGTGTGTGAGTGTGAGAGAGAGTGCGTGCGTGCGTGCGTGTGCGTGCGTGTGTGTGCGTGCGTGTGCGTGCGTGTGCGTGCGTGTGTGTGCGTGTGTGTGTGTGTGTGTGTGTGTGTGTGTGTGTGTGTGTGTGTGTGTGTGTGTGTGTGTGTGTGTGTGTGGTGTTGCAGAAACAAGACTAAACAAGAGGATGTGTTCACTTCCGTCCCCCTGGGCGGGCGTGCCTGCCTCGCTGCCTCTGCTGATTAGCGAGACCCCCCATCTCACCAACCCCCCCCCCAATACGCACATACCACTGGGCAGGCACACACACAAAAAAAAACAACACACACACCCACACACACACACACACCCCCCTAGGCACAAACACACACACCATGGCACACACTTACAGACTCACATACACCCCTGGGTACACACACACCCCCCTGGTACACACACACACACACACCCACATCCACACAAAGCCCATGATACACACACATATAAACTAGTGTATCGGCCGATATTTTTTTCAATATCTGCCGTTTTCTTTTTTTCGTGATTTACAGACAGTTCAATACATTTTCATTTTTAAAAATTGACACATTTTACCATTTGTTATCATCATTGTGTCATTTTTATGATGTAAATTGAGGGAGGCTTAGCCTGGAAATCCAGACCCACATCTAGAAAGCTGTAGGCTCTGGCAACGAGTAATGAAATTAGCCCAACTCGAGGGGCGGCACCAAGCATGCATTTGAAAAGATCATTGGATAGCACTACGACCAATCAGAAGAATACAAGGGGTGACGTATCCAGACCAGTGGAGCTAACCAATAGATAAGACCCTTGCTGTATCCGGTCGGTAAAACAGCAACGCTTTTGGCCCGCCTATATTGATACATCGATTTGATTGATTAATGTTCTGAGCCAGGGGAGGCCAAGAATATACAGGAGTATATTGCTCATTCCCAGAGTGACTCGCTGAGCAAATTCAAATTGTGCTCTCGCTAGAACTCTGGATTTCCAGGGTATTATCGGCTCCAAACACCGGCTCAATAACATCGGTATTGCGTATCGATTATCTGCTAAGGTTGATGAAAAAAAATCAGTATCGGTATCGGCCCTGAAAAATCTGCATCGGTCGATCCCTAATCTAAACACACACAAACAGACACCCAGAAGTAAAGTGAAGTGTATGCAGTGTTAGCATCACACCATGGATGTCTAAGGTGTTCACTGCTATTGATCTGATCGGTTAGTGGACTTAAAAGTCCTTCAAGTTGGACTTTCAGTTGGTGCACTTAAATTCAACCCACCCACAGGCAGACGGAGGAAGTGGTGAGGGGGTAGATGAGAGAGGGTGTGTGTGGGGGGGGGGGTGTGGGGGGGGGGGGGTAGCAGAAGTAAATGGAGAGGAGGCCGCAGAGATCAGCCTGGGTAGGCTGTTGCAATCTCGTTACCACGGCGATGATGAGCGTTTCCCATCTGCGAAAGGTCAGCCCTTACGTCAACGTCCGGTTTGTGATTAAAAAAAAAAACCTAGATGTTGCCGCTGATCGAGATGACAGATTGACAGACAGCGTCTGAAATACCCGTGGAGAGCAGACGGCTCTGAGCAGTCATCAGGGAGGCGTGATAAGGTGACAAAACCAGTCCAAGGCTGCCTGCAAATGGTACATGGACTGCATTTATATCTCGCTATTCTAACCATTGGCCACTCAAAGCGCTTTACAATTATTGCCTCACATTCAGCTATTCGTGCTCAAATGGCGGTGTCAACCATGCAAGGCGACAGCCAGCTCATCACGAGAGGTGCCTTGCCCAGGGACACCCCGATACTCTAGCTCGGAAGGGGCCAGGGATTGAACTAGCAACCTCCCAGTAGGGTCAACCTGCTCTACTCGCTGAGCCATTAAAAACCACCATTACCAACATTAAAAAAAGAACAGCAAAGAGAGCACACAGAGGGAGATGCAAGGCAACACTCGAAAAAGTAGCTCGTCTTCTCTCCTCAAATAATAGCTGGCTCCAGGACTCTCGTCCTCAGATGCCTCGCTCTACAGCTGAAACAATTATGTTAATTATATTCTGCTCTGACGCCTCCTACTCTCATTAGCTTCTACAGAACCCAACAGCCACAGGCCAGCGGCAAAATAGTTTAGTTTAGTTACATTTAGTCGGTTGTTCAGCTGATAAGACATAGCATGACAAAACGAATTCGACAAAGAATCTAACGACATAAAGGGGGGTTTACGAGGAATGGCAGTTACATCGTGTTTGGTTAAAGTCAGACATTTGTACATTCTGCATTCCACTGTCAGCCTATGGTCTTTACTCTCCATTATTCTGCCACTTTCTTTCTCTCTTTCTTTCTTTCTCTTTCTTCTCTCTTTCTTTCTCTCTTTCTTTCTTTCTTTCTTTCTGTTTTCAAAGCAGCTCAGAGACAAAGACCTCAGTGACAGGCAGTGAGGGAGTCAGCTTGTAAGGAGAGAGAGAGAGAGACAGAGACAGAGAGAGAGAGAGAGAGAGAGAGAGAGAGAGAGAGAGAAAAAACAGGGACATCAGCAAGAGAGACTGATATAACAGAGAGAGAAAGGGAGTGAGCGAGAGAGAGAGAGAGAGAGAGAGAGAGAGAGAGAGAGAGAGAGAGAGAGAGAGAGAGAGAGAGAGAGAGAGAGAGAGAGAGAGAGAGAGAGAGAGAGAGAGAGAGAGAGAGAGAGAGAGAGAGAGAGAGAGAGAGAGAGAGAGAGAGAGAGAGAGAGAGAGAGAGAGAGAGAGAGAGAGAGAGAGAGAGAGAGAGAGAGAGAGAGAGAGAGAGAGAGAGAGAGAGAGAGAGAGAGAGAGAGAGAGAGAGAGACATAGAGCAAGACAGATCGAGAAAGACATACAGCGACACAGAGGGAGAGAGAGCGAGCGAGAACAGAAGCGCCTGTGAGCATGTTGAGTGCATTAAAAGGCATGGAGGTGGATGAAAAGAGCCCAGTGTATGGGGTGTGTTGCTGTACGGGGCTCAGGGACCCAGAGCGCGGCCCCTGGACACAGCCCCCCACCCTGCCTTCAGATGAGGCTTTCAGAGTCGCTGCTGGGAGCGAAGAGGGGGCCCCAGCTACCACACGAACATAACATGTTTAGAAAGTGCACGGAAAAAAGATACAGATACACTCCTGCATTACACACACACACAAACACAAACAAACCACCAACCACCCAGCCACCCATCCCGCTTTACACACGCACACACACAGATTATTCATACACACCTACACATGCACAAATAAATATGTACACCACCCACACTCTTTCCTACAGGTCATTGGAAAGTGTGCAGCACGCTTCAGGAAAAGTGTGGCTGTACATGCACAAAATAAATATGTACACCACCCACACTCTTTCCTACAGGTCATTGGAAAGTGTGCAGCACGCTTCAGGAAAAGTGTGGCTGTACAGACACACACACACACACACACACACACACACACACACACACACACACACACACACACACACACACACACACACACACACACACACACACACACACACACACACACACACACACACACACACACACAAAGACACACACACACACACACATCTCCTCCTCCTAACTGACACATGCCCACCAAATGAGCAGCCTTATCACGCGCAGATGGCAGGTGCTACTCAAACACAGCCCACTGGAGCGTCCCTTATTATTAAAGCAAACCAGCAGGCCTTCTGGCCCCACACCAGCACACACCAATCTGCCATCTTGAGCATAGCAACCCCCCCCCCCCCCCCCCCACCCTCCCAACCAACGAGACGCAAGCTAAGAATAGCTCAAGTCATAAATCAAGCCAATCAGAGGGAGCTCGGCGATGACAATAAGGAAGGCAACAGAAATGTGCCCAACACGGCTAATGGAGCTAGAATCAGTATTCACGTCTATGCTAGTAGCGCTAATGATGTCGTATTAGCATACTAGCCAAGCCGATGTGGCTAACGGTGTATGTGTTGCTAGCAGTGGAGCTAGTAGCTAAAGGGGCCAACAGCAGCATACAAGGGTTGCTAAGAGGATGGAAGGATGGATGGAAGTCGTTGGAGACTTGAAGAGAGCTGGATGGATTTACCACTGAGGGTACTGAGAGGGCTGTACCGGTTGAACTGCTGAAAACTGTACGACAAGCAATCAATTGTAAAGATTCCCTGTATAGATCTGCTTTGGTTTGGCCGGCCTGTTTAAATCAACATTACTCAGTTAAACTTAAGTGACTGCTTGTGTTTTATTTGATTGGTCTCCTGACAGATTGACGGATCAAGATTCTATAACTAGAATAACGGCAATATTGGCAGTACAGTTTATCTTGTGGATTTGGCGCGGCAAATTGCAACGTCCATCTGGTAGAAGAACAAAGAAATTAGGCAAAAGCCACCGAGAAGTGCCAGAGGACATAAGGAAGGAGAGGAATAAAAAACAGAGCAAGGATAAAACCTCATGGAGACACATTGCACTGTAGTCCAAAAGGCCGGGACGCTGCCAGCCTCATTAAGGTCACTCAAACCATCCATCCGGAATGTTCTGATCCGACACGTCTGCTGTGATAGCTGACCGTATCCATCCCGCTGACTTACTAGTGAACGCTGCGTGTCAGTCACTCCCTGTCATTTGTGTTCATATCTGGGAAAAACTGAACCGTGAATCTTAAAACCGGTATGCAACACACCGCAACATAGCCGATTTAGTCAGAAGAGAGGCAGGAATCGGGCATTGTTATGGTGATATCTAGCTTAAACGTCCAGGAGAAAGCTTCAGGAGTTAATTTGTGTGATTGTGGAGCCTCATTAGTACTCGATTTAAGTCAAGTTCCAAACTTATAGATCCAAAAGGAGTAAAGCAAAAAATAACTGAATATCATCGGAGAGGCTTTTACAACAAAGGTCCATCCTAGTTATTCTAGATGCATTAGCTTTGGCTTCTCTTCTCTCTCTCTCTCCAAAACATATTCGCCCATCTTGGAAGAAGTGTCACATTAACAAACATTAACCTCCACCTGGCTTCAATTAAACCCATTAGCCAACACAAAACAACCCCATCATGCAAAAATTAAAATAAAAGGAAACATCAAATCTGGGATCCAACAGTCGTGATGTTACATCAGATCTTCTTCTGGGGGGGAGAGCAGCCGGCCCACAGTGAAGTCATGCTGTACTGGGGAGACGATGGAGCATCACAGAGTCACAGCTGAGCTATGGGAAGTTATCTGCAGTGGTGAGTCCATCTGCTTGCGTAACTATCACTCCAATGTTTCGGTTTGAATTCTAGAAATAGACAGCTCTGAGAGGGGAGTGGAAAGGAGAAACAGGAGGAGGAGGAGGAGGAGGAGGAGGAGGATGAAGAGGAGGAGGATGAAGAGGAGGAGGAGGAGGAGGAGGAGGAGGAGGAGGAGGAGGATGAAGAGGAGGAGGAGGAGGAGCAGGAGGAAGAGGAGGAGGATGAAGAGGAGGAGGAGGAGGAGGAAGAAGAGGAGGAGGAGGATGAAGAGGAGGAGGAGGTGAGGATGAAGAGGAGGAGGAGGATGGAGAGAGGAGGAGGAGGAGGAGGAGGAGGAGGAGGAGGAGGACGAGGAGGAGGATGAAGAGGAGGAGGAGGAGCAGGAGGAAGAGGAGGATGATGAAGAGGAGGAGGAGGTGGAGGAAGAGGAGGAGGAGGAAGAAGAGGAGGAGGAGGATGAAGAGGAGGAGGAGGAGGATGAAGAGGAGGAGGAGGATGAGGAGGAGGATGAAGAGGAGGAGGAGGATGAAGAGGAGGAGGAGGAGGAGGAGGAAGAGGAGGAGGAGGAGGAAGAGGAGGAGGAGGAGGAGGAGGATGAAGAGGAGGAGGTGGAGGATGAAGAGCAGGAGGAGGTGGAGGAAGAGGAGGAGAAGGATGAAGAGCAGGCATATGATTAGGGAAAGGGAAGAGTGTGGTGGAGGAGTTATGAAAGAGGTGAAGAGAGGAGACGAGACCAGAAGAGGTGGAGTGAGGAGTAGGTAGATGATCGGGAAGAGGAGTCATGCAGTGGAGGAGTAGTGAAGAGTAATGGGGGAGGAGGAGGAGGAAGAAGAGGAGGAGGAGAAGGAGGAGGAGGATGAAGAGGAGGCGGAGGAGGAGGAGGTTGATGATGGGAAAGAGGAGGAGGAGATGAGAGGAGGGGGGAGGAAAGGAGGTTGATGAATGATGGAAAGAGGAGGAGGAGGAGTGGTGTGGAGGAGAGATCTGACAGATTGTGGGTGGTGGTGATGAGTGAGAGGCGTGGGGGGGGGTAGAAACAAAAAAGAATCAACAAGGCATCCACCCGGCCTCAACACCGGCTAAAACCTGCACCGCACACACACACACACACACACACACACACACACTCGGCAGCCTGCTCTACCGGCACAGAGGGTATGTGGTAGTCAGCAACACACGCGCGAAAAATAGACTCCACTGTTTACAGTGTTGTGAGGGCGGTGATGTCCAACTCCAAGAGCTCCAAAACAATCAGCTATCAAAGCAAGGAAAAAAAGAAAAACGATTGCATAACAGTATTTCAGACTGCTCCTGCCTGCATCCAAATGTCTGATTATCTAACCACTGCGGGCATCGCCACAGAGCTAAAACAACCCTGGTGAAAGGAGACAAGCACTGGGAGCAGGGGAAGGGAATGAACACAGGGAAGCAGGAATTTGGACAAGTATGTAACCTGTCATCCAGCTAAAACCCTCAGCCACAAAAATACTACTTTTTATTTATTTTATTTTTTCCATCCATGTCATGCATTCCACGTTCTGCCGACCTCAAAAAGGCAATCTGACGCATGGCCAACAAGAAAGATTGCATGAACAAGGAAAAAGTGTGTGTGTGTGTGTGTGTGTGTGTGTGTGTGTGTGTGTGTGTGTGTGTGTGTGTGTGTGTGTGTGTGTGTGTGTGTGTGTGTGTGTGTGTGTGTGTGTGTGTGTGTGTGTGTGTGTGTGTGTGTGTACGTGTCTCGGATTGGCATTCTTCCGTTAAATAATCAGACCGTTAATTACATGCGAGCATGATTGTTGGAATCTGTGTTGGATTCCATACAGTCTGCGCTGTGGTTCTATGGTTCAATTTACAAATATAATGATAACTGCGACCCCACAAACGCTATAAATCACACAAACACCGAAAAATCAATGGTCCATTCAATAGGCCGAATCATCTCCATTTCCAACGCCTCCGTATATTTAAATTCTGCTGCCAAAACAACAGTTGCCGCGAAGCCTTCCGTAATTTACTTAATAAAAAGTAAATTATTCGATAATGTGTGAAAAACATGATTGAAACGATACCTGAACGAATGTGCAATTGTTTCTCAAGATGTACTTTCTCACCCTGAATTGGAGAAGTGTGCTGCGGATTTAAATGTGATTTCAGTGTTTATTGTTGGTTTCTTTCGGTAAACTGACTGAGACTGAACGGCCTGTTTGAAATGCCTGTTCCTTAAAAGGTGTTTCCAGCTCTTGAATGAATAAGGCCCACTGTGTCCAATGTTTACATCCAATGCCACCAAGCTCAACATGTGGCTCAATGAATATCTTGCTTGTTGCGTCTAGCCAGCTAATTCCCTCCAGGGTCATAACCCTCAGCTCCACCATCGCACAACCATTTCAACGTATGGACCCCAACGCGTGTGTGTGTGTGTGTGTGTGTGTGTGTGTGTGTGTGTGTGTGTGTGTGTGTGTGTGTGTGTGTGTGTGTGTGTGTGTGTGTGTGTGTGTGTGTGTATTATGATAGATGATAGCCATGTCACATGCTTGAAATTCAGCAGGGCTAAGGGCTTCAGCTGTCGCCAGGCTATTTTCCCGTGGCACCACATGCCTTTGTCGGATCTGGAAGGATTACTCCCAGGAGGACGAGAGACTACGGGTGCACATGGAGGGGGGGAGAGAGAGAGAGAGAGAGAGAGAGAGAGAGAGAGAGAGAGAGAGAGAGAGAGAGAGAGAGAGAGAGAGAGAGAGAGAGAGAGAGAGAGAGAGAGAGAGAGCAAATGACAGAGAGAATGACAAAGAAAACGAGATAGAGGGGAAAAGAAAGAGAGAAGGAAAGAGAGAGAGAAGGAGCACGACAGAAAGCAGACAAAGAGGAGAAGAGGGAGAGAAGGAAGGAGAGAAAAGTGCCTCGGGTTTTGGAACAGCATCTTCCAGGAATGGGAGCTCAGTGGAGGGCAGAACCGCGGAATGGATCTGTGTGTTTGTCGAATTCAGACCACGAACAGGGCACTCTGTAGAGCGCCAAGAGCTACACCACTGCAGGCAGACTTACAGCGCCGGAGAGAGGCAATATAGATAGACAGATGATCGCAAAGCCTCTGCCTCTCTCTCTCTCTCTCTCTCTCTCTCTCCCTCCCCCTCTCTCTCTCTCTCTCTCTCTCTCCACGTCGCACAAAATAATTAAGAGCTACGTCGATGTTCATCTCCAAGGGACTGCTACGCGCTGAGGGATGCATCACACGGCTGGTTCAGCTCCTGCCTTTCGTTTTCATCATCCATTACAGACACTATG
>OLKM01000080.1:398373-405873 GCA_900291075.1 Melanogrammus aeglefinus
AAGAGAGAGAGAGAGAGAGAGAAGAGAGAGAGGAGAGAAGAGAGAGAGAGAGAGAGAGAGAGAGAGAGAGAGAGAGAGAGAGAGAGAGAGGGGGGGGTGTCAGAGAGAAAGAGAAGAGAGAGAGAGAGAGAGAGAGGGAGAGGGGAGAGAGAGAGAGAGAGAGAGAGAGAGAGAATCAGAGACAGAGAGCGGGTGTCAGAGAGAGAGAGAGAGAGCGAGAGATAGACATAGAGATAGAGATACAGAGAGACCGCCAGAACGTAACCAGCTGTTTCATATCGACATGGACTAATCAATACTGTGGCGTTCGGAAGAAAGTTGTAATGGGGGGGTGGGGGAGCCGGTTGGGGGTGAACAAAAATAAATAAATAAAAAAGGAAACTGCCCCAGTTTACTAAAATAAATAAATAAAAAAGGAAACTGCCCCAGTTTACTGATTTAGGTCAACGTTCGCCATGCGAGGCCTCTGCAGCTGCCTGTAATTAAATAAAAGTGGTGGAAAAAAGTCAACAGAAGCGTGTGATGGGGTTCAGCGGGAGTGTGGCGGGATGGGGCAGGAGGAGGAGAAGGATGCTGCTGGAGTGATTGATTTCATCTTCCTCCACCAACTCTGCCAGCATGCAAGGTACCGCCACTCAGAACAGAGAGAGAGAGAGAGAGAGAGAGAGAGAGAGAGAGAGAGAGAGAGAGAGAGAGAGAGAGAGAGAGAGAGAGAGAGAGAGAGAGAGAGAAAGATAGAGAGAGAGGGAGAGAGACAGGGAGGAGGAGAGAGAGAGAGAGAGAGAGAGAGAGAGAGAGAGAGAGAGAGAGAGAGAGAGAGAGAGAGAGAGAGAGAGAGAGAGAGAGAGAGAGAGAGAGAGAGAGAGAGAGAGAGAGAGAGAGAGAGAGAGAGAGAGAGAGAGAGAGAGAGAGAGAGAGAGAGAGAGCGAGAGAGGCGGCTTCTCTGGGATGTAATGGACTGCACACCGCAGACACATGGACGTGCAGGGACACGCAGGGGCATATTGTGCCATACAGGGTCTCACAGGGACAAATTGGGAGACTGATGGAGATGCAAAGGCATGTAGGGACATCGAAGTTCATACTGGACATGCAGGGACATGTATAAGGACACCAGGGACATATTAGGAAATCCTGGATATTGAGAGGCATACAAGGACATAATGGACCTAAAAAACAAGACATATAAGGATATCTTGGTCATGCAGGGACAAACCAGACACAAAGGGACACATAAGGACATCTGGGGACTCGATGGCACTCACAGGGACACACCGTTCATCAACAGGGGGACACAGTGACTCACGGCCTGACACACAAGATGGCCTCGCCAGCTGGGCTGCCACGAGGAGACCTCCGGGGGCATCGGCCCAGGGTTTACATCACACATCACACATCACACATCACACATCACTCACACACACACACACACACACACACACACACACACACACACACACAGCCACCAGCCACTGCCTCTCTGGAGTGTCAGCCCGTTAGCCCCACAGGCCGTGGTGGGGAACACAACGCGCGGGAGTGTCGTAACGTGTTTGCGCGACGGTGGAATATGCATGAGCTGAGCGGGGGGCCGCTGTGCAGACGTGTTTGCGGCGCGTCTGCAGGACAATGCAAAGTCACCGCACAATGCCCCGCCCCCCCCCCCCCAAGGAACGCGCAGAGTTTATTCCTGGGTGGCGGGGAAGGGAAGGTCGTGTGCCTGAGTGTGTGTTTGTGTAAGTGTTAGAGTGTGTCTCTGCGTGTCTGTGTTTGTGTTTGTGTGTGTGTCTGTGTTAGTGTGAGTTAGTGTCTGTGTTAGTGTGTGCGTTAGTGTGTGTTAGTGTGCGTGAGTGTGTGCGTGTGTATGTGCGAATGTGTGTATGTGTGAATGTGTGCGTGAGTGTGTGTTTGTGTAAGTGTTAGAGTGTGTCTCTGCGTGTCTGTGTTTGCGTTTGTGTGTGTGTCTGCGAGTGTGTGCGTGTGAATGTTTGTGTGCGTGTGCGTGTGCGCGTGCGTGCGTGCGTGCGTGCGTGCGTGCGTGCGTGCGTGCGTGCGTGCGCGTGCGCGTGATGGCTGGCTCACAGCAGACACACTGCATTAGGGCAGCATGTGTAAAGAGGATTATGGCAGCAGTCCAGATGAAGTCCCTCTGAGGGGGAGGGTGGGGAGGGTGGGGAGGGTGGGGGGCTTATGGGTGACGCAACAACAGCGGCCCGGCGAGGCCTGGAAAACATTGCCCCCGTTCTGCGTATCGATTGGAGCTCCGTACGGATGGCCATCGCTATCACATTGACCTTTGACCCCTGCTGGGGGGGTAACGGTGCCCTCGGTGTGGGGTGCTTGTTCAGCCTCCTGGCTTTAGGCTCAATGAAGACAGCTTATGTGTCTCATGGTCTTTCACAATAGACGACTGACACTGTCACTCTTTATAAAGGACACTTTGGATCATGGTATAATATGATCGTATAGTCAATTGTTTGAGTCACTAATGAGCCGGGAGAGGTTAGACCCTCTGAACATAATATAGAGAAACATGTTTATACTTTATTTATATTACGTTGTGTACTGTAAGTGTAAGAATACAACTGTGTCTATTTAACTTGTACAGTACATTTTTGTATGCATGTATACACACTGTAAATGTATCGTTTCTAGCTGTATTTTGTATGTTTATGCATTGTTATCTTTGTAAATGTTTAAAGGGCTCTCTTTGGAAAATAGTTTCTTATCTCAATGAGAGTCATTGAGAAAAAACTTCTTACCCAGAAGCCGTTGATAACCGGTATACCATAACCCCCACACTATCCTGTCTCCTTTTGCTGACTATGTGCTAATCTTCGCTAATGCTTGCAAAGGTACATCATCATCATCATCATTATCATCATCATCATCATCAGTTTCAGCAACCTCAGCGGGCAGGATGGAGAGGGGGAGGGGGAGGAAGTCTTCGATGACAAATCGTCATGCCACGAGCGACTCCGGGTGCAAAAGTGCCCATTTGTGCATTAGTATTTTTAGCCCTGCCACGCGCATGATGTCTACACAGCAGCCAGCCGTCGGTGGAGGAAGGAGGCAGCAGCCGAGGAGAAGTGGACGGAGGTAGGGAAGGGGAAGACAAAAGGGGTGAGACAGTCATCTGACCAGCATCTGGCCTCCACGCCTGACGTGTTCCTGGGGCTACTCCTTTCCTTGCATTGTACCAGGAGCAGTATACACAGTATATAGGCTACTGTGGAGGCTGTCGGCACAATGCCACGTTCGTCTTCCTCCCAGCGGTCAAACTAGGTGCAAAGTGGACGACCCCGGCAGGAGATTAATGGAACTTAGGACTGTTTTAGTCATTGAGGAGATTTCAGCTGAATAAAACCGTTCCTTTTTTGGCAACACACGTCATAAACAACCAAACAAACAGGTAATAAGGTCCGGACATCTTGGGTAAGGAATGAGTACGGGTAGTCAACGGCAACGCACATGAAGGGAATCGAACCCAGGACCTTCCGGCTGAGAGTCAAACCCTCTGATGTCTAGACTACCCTGACTCTAGTGTACCAGTAGTCATGGCGACAAAGAGAACAGTGCAGGAACGAGACAAAGATGACGATGTCAGCAGGTCGGGACACATCTCTCAAAAGGAGCAAGGTGCCCTTGCATGGTGCGTAGAAGGTTATACACATGCACAAACACCAAGGTACACACACATCCACACACCAACACTCATTACAGACACACTACCCCCTGCTATTCGTCAGCCTGTTCACCATTCACGCCTCATGTCCTCAATTTTCAAAGAAACCCAAATAGATCCATCATGAAAGCAACACTCTTTCAGAATAAAAGCGCGCCCTGCGGGCTGAAAGCCAACGCGGACGCAAGGTCAACGAGATCGAAACGCCACCTCGGAAGGGTCACGGGGGTCGTGTGCCGCATAGAAAAGAAGAAGAAGGGGAGAGAGGGGTAGGGGAGACATACATCATTGATCAACCATCGGCCCTCGCCGATGCCATACGCAAACAAACCCCCGCTGCAGCGCCTTGCGCGTGTCTATTTCTGTGTCCCAGCGGCCCTCAGTAGTCTGCACGCATTCCACGGGCTCGCGAGAGGCACAATGGGAAAAATACGGCATACAATCTGCGTATCAAAAGGAGAACTCCTTCCACAGGCTCCACCGAAACATGAGCAACGAGGAAGAGACGCAGGGTGAGTCGATGCCGTTCTGTGCCTACTCCCTCTTGAGATCTCCAAGCTCCCTGGCCTGTGTGGTCCAAAAGCAGCCGCACAGCCTTGAAGGATTGAGTTACAACTAACCGGAGACAAGACCAGACCCCTTCATCAACCCCTCCATCGTGTACCAACCGACCTACCAGTTGGCCCCCAAGGTATCCAGGAGGATCAGCCATTTTGACGTCCCCGCTCCCCGGCCGACGGAGTCATCTTACCGCAGACACAAAAGGGGGGCCCCAGGGGGCCCCGGCTGGTGGGGGCCTTTCCCCGTGCCCCCACACAAAGAGGCTCCATTTCACCCACTTTTAGCCGAGCCGCTCCACCCCAGACTCTGGGGTTTAGTGCTGGTTTATGGGGAGCCACGTGGAGACACCAGGTGGAAGAGATCGGAGTGGGGAGGGTGGGCTCCCTTGAGGTTCACCAACGGAAATCCTACTTCCTCTAGATAGTCGGGTGTGATTGTCTTCGCTGCGCGAGGCCTGTTGTAGCGAGAGAATGCAAGGGAGGTGTGCGTTTGTCGCGTTTCTTTATCCCTCGTCACTGGTCTCTCCTCTGCTGCGTCTTAAAGGGAGAGGGAACGCAGGAAAGGAACGATGGAGGGGAGGAGGCATGCGAGATCAATGGAAGAGGCCTTGATGTGCAGAGCTCGGGTGCGTCTGGTGACTTATTTGGGTCTCTGAGGTGTAAGGGTCATGATCGAGGGAGGGAGGGAGGGAGGGAGGGAGGGAGGGAGGGAGGGAGAAAACGAGGAGAGATGGAGAGTAATACCACATAATTGGTCCATTGGGAGTTCAAAATGTAAAATAAATGGGGTTTCCACGAAAATAATAATAATATTAACTCCATTTTTGTCGTGATTTATTCATAACGCAATATTAAATTGCCTCGGACACTCTGGGTGGGAGAGAGTATAATTCATGCAAACATCCACCAACATAAGTGTCTCCAAACAACACCCAGTGAGAGAGAAAAACACGTAAACAAGGTAAACAAAACGGTAACGTTACTGAGGCTCACGGTCCTCTCTGGCGGTTAATTGGTCGTAGCTTTGGTTCACACAGACTCCTCAACGACAGGCCGGCCAGGGGAGCCAAGGAGAGTGATGAATCAACTGAAGGAATCCTCTGTGCCCACTTTGAGGAGGGAACACAGACAAAGGGAAATAAATCCCAGCATGCATTGCGATCCCAACCTTTGGCGTCGCCAGGGGGAACGCTGAAGGGCCACGGCGCCTTTCAATCAACGTCGAGCGTCGCCGCCGCCGCCGCCGCCGCCGCCGCCGCCGGGGGAAGGAAACATGAAGACCACTCTGCCCGGCAACTTCCCCTTCTCCCAACACCTCAGCCCCCCGACCACACTTTCCCATGTCACCTCTACCACAACAACACAACACAACCAACACAACAGAAAAAAAAACCTTCTTTAGAATGTTACTGTCTACATTACTCTGAATGTGTTGAGCTACAGCACTCACGGGAGTGGATTCGTCATTCAATACAGTCGTGGGGAAAATTGACCATTACGATTTTGCGAAAGATGTGTGACGACTTTAAATAGTAAACTCCTCCTCTCCCATATCCCCACAAGCACCGCAACACACACTCAAGGAAAAACTTGAATGAAGAACTTCAAATGATCCACCAGCTGACTCACGTTGGCGCAGAATCAATCAAGACACACTGTTTTATTTTCTTATTTCGTTCAAATTAGAACACATTTTCCAACTCTTGTTTGGTTTCAAAAAGACCATTTACCCTGAAGTGGATAACCACTTCCCCAAAACCGCCCAAATCCACCCTGCAGAAAGAGCGAGGGGTGAGGAGAGGTCGAAGGAAACGGGGGCAGAGAGACAGGCTAGGGTTCAGGAGAGGTAACAGAGGGAGGCAGTGAGACAGGCTAGGGTTCAGGAGAGGTAACAGAGGGAGGCAGTGAGACAGGCTAGGGTTCAGGAGAGGTAACAGAGGGAGGCAGTGAGACAGGCTAGGGTTCAGGAGAGGTAACAGAGGGAGGCAGTGAGACACAGGCTAGGGTTCAGGAGAGGTAACCAGAGGGGAGGCAGTGAGACAGGCTAGGGTTCAGAGAGAGAGGTCTACACAGAGGGAGGGCAGTGAGACAGGCTAGGGTTCAGGAGAGGTAACAGAGGGAGGCAGTGAGACAGGCTAGGGTTCAGGAGAGGTAACAGAGGGAGGCAGTGAGACAGGCTAGGGTTCAGGAGAGGTAACAGAGGGAGGCAGTGAGACAGGCTAGGGTTCAGGAGAGGTACCAGAGGGAGGCAGTGAGACAGGCTAGGGTTCAGGAGAGGTAACAGAGGGAGGCAGTGAGACAGGCTAGGGTTCAGGAGAGGTAACAGAGGGAGGCAGTGAGACTAACAGAGGGAGGCAGTGAGACAGGCTAGGGTTCAGGAGAGGTAACAGAGGGAGGGAAGGAGACAGGCTAGGGTTCAGGAAAGGTAACAGAGGGAGGCAGTGAGACAGGCTAGGGTTCAGGAGAGGTACCAGAGGGAGTCAGTGAGACAGGCTAGGGTTCAGGAGAGGTACCAGAGGGAGTCAGTGAGACAGGCTAGGGTTCAGGAGAGGTACCAGAGGGAGGCGGTGAGACAGGCTAGAGTTAGGTACCGGATCAGGAGGGGGGAGTAGAACTGGAACCTGTCCCATCACAGTCAACCTGATGTACAAAACAGACGAAGCCCAACACGGGGAAAAAAAAAGAGCTTTGCAAACACCCACGTGCCGAATTAAACGCCAAGCCTTGGGCCAGGCGGCAGCAGACAGCTCGCTCTTATACGTTTCCTTCCTTTGGCTTGAGTTCATTTCATTGTGTGGAGAGGGTTTACGTATATCAGCCATTGTTCTCGTCTGAATCGGAAAATAATCAGACGCTGTCCTGTGTGGGTGAGTATCAACCCTACTCGAGTGTTTGATTAAAACCAACCACCAATCCTACTTGAGATCTTCATCTCGGAGGGTGGAGGCGAGGCCATTTGGAGGAAGAGGCGGGTGATAAAGGCGGCAAGTCTTTGAAAGGTGAACCCTGACACAGAACTTCACCTCTGCATATGTCGCCGTATATGGTCCTTCAGGAAGTGTGTGGTCGGGGTGTGAGAGACTGGAGGGAAAGACACCAACACCTGTTGAGCTGCACTGCCAGTATGCATAGATAAGAGAGAGAAGAGAGAGAGAGAGAGAGAGAGAGAGAGAGGAGAGAGAGAGAGAGAGAGAGAGGAGAGAGAGAAGAGAGAGAGAGAGAGAGAGAGAGAGAGAACGAGAGAGAACGAGAGAGAAC
>OLKM01000080.1:408373-430281 GCA_900291075.1 Melanogrammus aeglefinus
CAGCGAACGCAGAAAAACAGAACAAAGCAAAGCAGACGATTGACACAGAGAGACAGACAGACAGACAGACAGACAGACAGACAGACAGACAGACAGACAGACAGACAGACAGACAGACAGACAGACAGACAGACAGAGAGAGAGAGACAAAGACAGAGAGAGAGACAGAGAGAGCGCAAGAGAGAGAGAGAGAGAGACACAGACAGACAGACAGACAGACAGACAGACAGACAGACAGACAGACAGACAGACAGACAGACAGACAGACAGACAGACAGACAGAGATATAGACAGAGCGAAAATGGGAGACAGCGAAAGAGACAGAGACAGTGAGAGACAGCCAGGGGACGTCGTCATGCTAACAGCAGGGGGATTTGAGTTGACGCTCACGTTCAGACTGAGGACTTGTATTATCTCTGCCAAACCCTCCATTATTATTATCACTAGTATTATTATTATTATTAGGGGTAATAGTGCTAGTATAAAGGATTACCATGGAACCAAATGGAACACTTTGCTTCAATACAATAGAGACACACACTTGACACACAGTCAATGCACAATTCCAATATGCTCCGTGCACATGGGCAGAGATAAATTGAGATTCGCTGGCCAGGGGAACTCATGCAGCTGACCAATGAAGTCCCTTCTGGTCGGAGAGGAGGAGTGTATAAACAGCTCCTTTCAGCCGCCAATCAACAAGACGGCCGACACGAGATGCCCTTCTTTCATCCAAATGGCATGCCAGTCATTTTTGTGCAGCAGCTCTCACACACACATCGCACACAAACCCCCGAAGACACCAAAACACAATGGATACAGAACGCGTCACAGACACACACACGCGCACACACACACACAGGTTATCACAGCGCTCTACCCTCCACAACTCTCTCTCTCTCTCTGTGATGGGGGTCAAGGGTTGAGAAGGTTTGCCAGTCCAGCAGAAGGTGACCCTAACCATTCGAAATAATCGCAATTAAAAAACAATCCTGAAATGTCGGAACGAAAGCCAGAAATATTCCAGGTGGGTTTCATAAATTCTCATCGGCGAGCTCAACTTGCAGACGAGGGGATTGTTTTTTGGGGGGGGTTTATGGTGACTAACTGCCGCGGCGCGTCTACCCTCTTGTCTCAGACGGGATGCGTCACGGCTGTGGAACAGCGTCGCGAGGAATCACTCACGCGGTCCGTCGGATGCCACCAAACTGTATTAGCCCCAGCCACCAGCGGCGTGCGCAGGAGAGCAGACGGTCTCTGCCTCCCTCCCCAGCTCCTCTCCGTCTCTCCCTCTGGCGTCCCACCTCATATCTCTCCATCTTGTTAACCGTGGTTTATTGTGCAGATATTTTGACATCGGGTTGAACCATAACCGTAACAATGCTAAACCACAACACAGTGTGTGTGTGTGTGTGTGTGTGTGTGTGTGTGTGTGTGTGTGTGTGTGTGTGTGTGTGTGTGTGTGTGTGTGTGTGTGTGTGTGTGTGTAGTGTGTGTGCATGCATATTTGTGTGCGCATGTGGCTATGTGTGTGTGTGTGAGTATGTGTGTGTGTGTGTGTGTGTGTGTGTGTAGTGTGCGTGCGTGCGTGCATGCATATTTGTGTGAGTATGTGGCTGTGTGTGTGTGTGTGTGTGTGTGTGTGTGTGTGTGTGTGTGTGTGTGTGTGTGTGAAGAGTAAGCGGTAACGAGTGAGTGGGTGTCTACCACGCCCCTCCCCCCTCTCCCCTCCCCCCTCTCCCATCCCCCCGTCCCCCACTCCATCTCCCATCCCAATGCCCTGAGGGCCTCATCGCATTAGAGAACCATGGGTGTAATGTCAGAATGACCCCCCCCCCCCAGCCCCCCATATCCCCTCTCCCCTTCAGAAATAACCTGCTAATCTCTCCTTTTCGAGGAAGGAAAGGGACAGAGGGGGGGTTGACGATTGTCGGCCCCTTCCCCACCCCAACCCCCCGCCTGAAAATGAGCTACTGCCGTCTGTGTGACACGCGCCGGTACCCCCCCAGTCCCCCCTCTCAGCCATGTCAACCCCTCGCATGAGGGAGGGGAGGGGAGGGGGTGGTTGGGAGCGTTGGGTGGGGGAGGAGGGAGGAAGAGGAAGAGGGAGGAAGAGGAGGAGGAGCATCGACGCTCCTGGTCAGACACACGGACCATGAGGTCCATGTCCCTCATCCCCCCCCCCCCCCCCCCCCGTCACCTCGGGGCGCAGCCCAGAGCCACGGCCCGAGGGTCCGGCCGGGACAAGCGCCGAACCACCAGAAGGACCGGACCGCCTCTCCGATCCGCCCTCGTGTCCGGAGTGGCAGGGGATCCGCCCTCGTGTCGGGACGTACCGTCGCGTCGGTTCTGTTTGTGGGATTGTTCCCGGAGAGGTCCGGTGGATTCGGGAAGAGACGGAGCGAAGCTGATTGTGTTCTGTCCGTTGATGCAGGGGGGATATTGCCACACACACACACACACACACACACACACACACACACACACACACACACACACACACACACACACACACACACACACACACACACACACACACACACACACACACACACGCGCAAACAAACCGAAAATATACAGCAACTCAATGCAGCTCGTTAAAATGCTTTAATTGTGTCTAAATGATGATGACAGGTCTGATTGGCTGAATCTAAGTGCCCTTAATGAGCAAAATACTTATTTTTACTCTCCTCATTTTCAGAAGGTTTCAGTGTATTCAGCCCAAACACAATGAAACAAAAAGGGCTTATTTTCACTGCAGGGGGGCCCATTTGGGGACCACTAGTTCACGTCACGTTAGTGGATGATTGAACTGATGTTTTTTTATCCTTCTCCATAACGTCAACACCGTCTTTCGAGACGTCATTCGTTCATTAGGTTTGGTCTTTTTTGGGTTTTCATTACGATACGACGGTGGTCCATCTCAAAAAACACTTTGATCTCAAAGACGTCAAACTGACAAGACTTTGAAGTGAAATATTGTGTTCCAGGAGCTACCCCTTTCTCCAAATCCCAGGGTGGGCTTCCATAGAGGCTCAACCATCCATCACTCAGAACCCACCTCCTGCTACAGGTTAAAAGAACCTGTGATCACAACTGAGAGCGGGGTTAATAAGCGGCCCCCTCATTTTGTCTTCACCTGCAAAGCGTCGTTCATATTTCATCAGTCGCAGAGCGAGAGGGTTCTGGTTGGCGCTGCTCCACGTGTGAAGGTTAATGAACGTCAAAAGCCAAAAAGAATGACCAATTAAAAGCAGTGAGACGTTCTCATTTCATCTCATCCAAGCTTGGCCACAGATCAAATGCTGCCTTACAGGGAACCAGGGCACTCCAGGGGCCTTTAAAGAAGGTTACCCCCTTCATGGCTCAAAAAGTGGGCAAATCTTTGGTCCAAGGCCCCCCTGGCGAGATAATTAAAAGAAAAAAAGGGGGAAAATTGCTTACATAGAGTCCTGGATTTATTTCACGCAGCTGAATGTTTTTTTAATATATATATATATATATATATTTATATATATATATATATATATATATATATATATATTTATTAGGTACATGAATGTTTTAAAAACCTAAACCTAAATCTAAATATGGTTGCACTGATGTTTAAACCTGTCCAGTTTGATAAAGCATGAATTCTGTTTGAAAGAGCACATTTTAATTGTTTACACAGAACGTATTATGAAACCAATCACGATAGAACTCAACTCCAATCTTGAAAACACTTTCATTTGCACAATGGTATAGTCCAGATGCTCTGTAATGATCAAGTCTGAAAACAAGTGAGATGTCCTTCTCTAAAACCAAAACACACACACACACCATGAACTCCCCTGTCGTCATGATGGATTTATGATGCGTTTGTGTATGTGACCTCTGACCTGACCTATACCATCATTACCGGGGAGATGTCTAAACCAGCCACGGGACACACAGTATTTACATGTGCACAAGCACTTAGCTTGGAGGAGGACGAAGTGAAGATGGAGGCTGGTAATAGTGTGTGTGTGTGTGTGTGTGTGTGTGTGTGTGTGTGTGTGTGTGTGTGTGTGTGTGTGTGTGTGTGTGTGTGTGTGTGTGTGTGTGTGTGTGTGTGTGTGTGTGTGTGTTGCAAGAACAGCAGGGTATTCGGGTCCATCATGTCATTGACGACAAAAACAACATACAAAACCAAGTGCGTGGACCCCTGCTGAGCTCCAAACATCCAGCAGAACATGGTGTCATTTGGGATTTGGTTTATTTTTCCTCCTATGGTGCCAGCACACACAGCTACCCACGTGAACACGGTGAACTCCGACGATACTGCCTCTTTGATTCCTAACAAATCCAACACACTGGGCAGTGTGGGGAAACAACAAGCACATCCAGTTGATTGAACTTCCAATTTCCTCCCGAGGCTAATATGTTTACGGCGAGCTCACACACATTAACCAAACACGCAAGGCAAGCTCCCATTGTTACCTTTGCTAATACCACCATTAAAGGGAGAAAAAAAACCTTGGAACAAATCACTTCAAATCCCACTTCCCTGGAAGTGTGTGTGTCTCTGTGTGTGTGTGTGTTTGTGTTTCAGTGGGTATGTGTCTCTGTGTGCTTGTGTGAGTGCATCACAGAGTGTGTGTGTGTGTGTGTTTGAGTTTCTTAGTGTCTGTGTGTGTGTGTGTGTGTGTGTGTGTGTGTGTGTTTCTCAGCGAGTGTGTGTAAGTTTCTCAGTGTGTGTGTGTGTGTGTGTGTGTGTGTGTGTGTGTGTGTGTGTGTGTGTGTGTGTGTGTGTGTGTGTGTTCGGTGGGATATTTCACAACAAGGAAACAAGCAGCTTCCTCACCCAGTAGGACAAGGGAACCGTGCCAAAGCCTGTTTAAATCACAGCCAATTAAACGGCCTTATTGCAAGAAGAAGAAGAAAAAATAAAGATTAGGGGACCTTTAATCCAATTAAACAGTGCCCTTTGAGCAGTGTTCGGACAATAGGAGGTATTTAACCGTTTCAATTAAATATGTCCCGTGAATAAACTAGTGAACCTCCCCATGGATCACGATCCAGGAGGTGATTTTTTTATTATAGATCCAACATTTGTGGTTTTGCATGGATCCGATTTCCCTCGACTTCATGAGGGACAATGGGCAGGTGAAGTGATTTGAATCCACCCCACATAACGTGGCAGTAGGGCTATCGTGTGACACCACCGTGGCACGAGAAAGCCCCGGAACACAGTCCTCAAGACAGACGAGTCAACATGGGGAAGAGAAACAAGCCTACGCCAGGGAAACAGGGTCCTGCATGGACAAGACGACCGACCCCAGGGGGAGAGTTGTGACAGAGAGAGAGGGAGAGAGGCAGAGAGAGAGTACCAGAGAAACACAGACAGACAGACAGACAGACAGACAGACAGACAGACAGACAGACAGACAGACAGACAGACAGACAGACAGACAGACAGACAGAGAGTGTGAGAGAGGGAGAGAGAGAGAGAGAGAGACCTTAATGCTAGAGTGTGCGTCTAGATGGCAGAGGTAGAGACCCAAATACATTAAAGGAACCAATAATCACTAACAGTGTGATTTAACCTGCAACCAAACAGCAAAACATGTTTTGTGATATGTTTCCTTATGAGAGAGAGAGAGAGAGTCTAGAGTAGAGGGAGACAGTACTGGCTATCTGAGTGTGTATGGGGGGGGGGGGGGCTGGACAGGGCATTACACACACGCACACTGGCCCATCTCTCACGGGAATATCATTAGAAGACATTAACACCGTCTCTCATCGGTCGCACCTCAGTTAGGGTTATTATTTTATTTTATGCACACATGGGGTCAGATAGGTAGACACCTATGGTGGGCGCTCTTGAATCCGCTGTCGCTTGTTTTTCTCACTTCAACGTCTGATCTACGGCCGCAGACAGCCCCGGTGCGTAAAAACACAATGCTGCGCTGTGCGCGCGCGCGCGCACACCACACACACACACACACACACACACACACACACACACACACACACACACACACACACACACACACACACACACACACACACACACACACACACACACACACACACAGGACATCAGACCACAACAATGTCTTCAGAAAAAAACGTGCAAAAGGGGAGCTGCAACCCGGACATGTTTTAAAAGCCATTCACATTTCAATTATAGAAGGTTGTTGTTTCATCCGGGATCAGGGCATAAATAAATGAGGACCGTGCAAGATGGCAAGCTACACTTCAGCTGCAAGTGTCTGTCTGTATGTCTGTCTGTTTGTCTCGGTTTAAAAAGGGCAGACTAGAACTGAGGAATATTTTCAATCCAGAGCGAGCAGGAGAGGACAGATGAACCGGTGTGGGGAATGAAAGAGAGCGGTTAATGGGGGTGGGAAATCAAAACGCATTCGTTCCGTAATCCACAGGGGGTCCGAGAGCGATAACCTAACGGTGCGATGTGGCACAGAGACGAAACACAGGCTAGGCATCCCATTATGGACTGCTTGTCAAAATAAAAAATAAAAATTTAAAAAGCAGATAATGCCTCTCTTCTCCTAATTCTGTATCAAATCCTTTATTACAGACACTATTTTAATCCGTACAACCAATCAGGTCGGAGATGAGTAGATCCACAACACACACGAACCCCCCGCAATCTCATCCCCACCACAGCTCAAGGGATAACAGCAAAGGACATCAGTGTGGATGAAACACAAATAAAGCCCCATCATAAACTTACCGACGCCGTATTTCTCGTGTTCAGTGGGTATCCACATGTTTACAGCTGGCGCGTTAAAGTCAACGGTTTGGAAAAGCGGCGAAATGGAGAGATTTGGTGCCGTGTTTTACGCATGCTACTGGATCCCCGTCCTCCGCTCAGCGGTGCTGGTAGTAGTCATTGTTTAGGTCGGGGGGGAGAGAGAAAGCGTTGCTCGCTGCTGCTGGTTGCCTGATCGTAGTGGTAGCCTACGCTGCAGCCGGAGAGCCAGCAGCACGGCGAGGCACCACCCCCGATGCATTGTGGGAGTTGTAGTCAAAGCAGAACGAAAAAACAAAACCCGGTGACGTAGGGGGCGGTTTTAGCCAAATTGTAATGAGGAGACTCTGGGTTTATTTTATGATAAGAGTTAACAATTAGGGTTTTTGTGACATTTTCAAAAAGAAGGAAAGGAAAATGGAAATGTAAGTTGAAGTTATAGAGAGAAAGAAGGCTAAAAAGAAGAAAGAAAGAGTGCAAGAAAAAAACAAATACCTAGATAAATTGCGAAATCTGAACTGGGTAGTCCAGTGACGTGTGATAAGATACATATATAAGATAAATCACTCACATACACACACGTTGGAGGACTTCTATAACAAAATCTATGAAAAAGACATGACTCTATGAGGATGTAGCAGAAGAGTGCGCACGTGAGGGCTGTGCATGTGTAAGTGTGTGTGTGTGTGTGTGTGTGTGTGTGTGTGTGTGTGTGTGTGTGTGTGTGTGTGTGTGTGTGTGTGTGTGTGTGTGTGTGTGTGTGTGTGTGTGTGTGTGTGTGTGTGTGTGTGTGCATGAGCGTATGTGTGTGTGCATGAGCGTATGTGTGTGTGCCTGAGCACGCGTGTGTGTGTGTGTATGAGCGTGTGCATGAGCGTGTGCATGAGCGTGTGCATGAGCGCGTGCGTGCGTGCGTGCGCATAAAGAAACAAGCGGTGCAAACTACCCACAAATGCATGGTTGTGCATTTGGAAATGCTGCTATCTAACAAACATAGTTTCCTCTTATGGTTGGAGTTTGACACCTGGACCACATTCTGTCTATCTGTTCATCTCCGTATGTGCCTTCCACCCATCATCTTGTCCCCTTTTTTCTCAGGTTTTATTTGCTTGTTTTTTAATGAGGAATCCATTCTTTCTATCTTTCAGCATGTTCGTCCTCACTTCATCTTAGAACCACATCGCTTATTTAGTCATTTTCAATTATGAAAACATGAATTATGGATACATCAACACTTAAACAGACTATGGCCTACCTACATTAGATTATGGGATGTCAATACACAGACGTGTATGCAAGTCCTTCATCTGTAGTGATATCCACCTTCACCATACCCCATATCAAACAGACAAGACAATAGATATTATTGCAGTATTCTACCGATAGAGATGGGCCAAGTCACTGGTTCATTCTGCTGTGTTGTTTCACTACCATGTTGCCTTGCATCATAGGAGAAGGGGTTGTAGAGGTAGGGTGAGGCAGGGTTTGAGTGGTGGGGGGGGGGGGGGGGGTGCTTCCTTTACTTTGTGTATGAATAAACCATGTGTCAGGGGAGCAACACAAGGCAGCAGCAGCAGGAACCCTGTGGATTCATTCCTCCCTGCTAGCACAGATGATTGGTCTCTCTCTCTCTCTCTCTCTCTCTCTCTCTCTCTCTCTCTCTCTCTCTCTCTCTCTCTCTCTCTCTCTCTCTCTCTCTCTCCCTCTCTCTCTCTCTCTCTCTCTCCCTCTCTCTCTCTCTCTCTCTCTCTCTCTCTCTCTCTCTCTCTCTCTCCCTCTCCCTCTCCCTCTCCCTCTCTCTCCCTCCCTCTCTGAGAAAAAGGGGAAAACAAATGAAAATCACAAGTAGGATTAGAGCGTGCTCTTTGACGTATGCTTAATCTATAGTTTAAGTACATCAAGTGCATGCTACGAGATAAACACTGTCTACTGTGGTCTGTTGACACATTGGTTTTGCCTCAACCTCTGACTTAACACTGAATAACACATCTGTTGCCAAACGTGTTATGTTAAGTCAGAGGCGGGGGAAAACAAGGAACGGAAGGTTTTTGTTCTTCTTCCTTTTTTAATTTCTTAGGGCTAGGGCGAACCCTCGATCAACCTTTGAGTTGAGTCTTCGTATCGTCACTCTTTTTTCAACTCTTTGTTATTCCATCCTGATTTTCTGTTCCCTTTTTCCCTCCCTTCCTCACCCACTCCCTCCCTCCCTCTCTCCCTCCCCTCCCTCCCTCCTTTCCTTCCTCCCATCCTCCCTCCCTCCTCCCTCCTCCCTCCCACTCCCTCCCTCCCTCCCTCCCTCTCCCTCCTCCCGCCTCCCTCCCCTCACCTCCTACCCTCCCGTCCCTCCTCCGTTCCGCCTCCCTCTCTCCCTCTCCCGTCCCTCCCTCCCTCCCCTCCTTCCCTCCTCTCCCTTCCTCCAGTCCTCCTCCCCTCATCCTACCGTGCTCCCTCCCTCCATCCCCTCCTGCCTCCTCTACCCTCCCTCCCTCCCCTCCTCCCTCCCCCTCCCTGTCCATGTCTTCCTGTTTGCCCACTGGTGTCCTCCACATGTTCCCTGCTGGCCTCCACATCTTCAGCGGTGGAAGAGGGAAGACAGGGAGCAGCGCTGGGCAGATGGGAGAGGGAAGACGCCGGTCCTCAGGCCGCTGACAGACCCACTAACCCAGATGGGGCTCTGTACATCGCCCCATGTGTTTCACGCCACTCGCCCACCAGCACACGTCCTTCGTGTCTGGCCCACGGCCACAAATAAACACAGCATCTGTGCGGCATAAATCACGAGCGTGTGGGGCGAAGACAGAAGTGGAGTAAAGCGGGAGCGTGGCGAGGCGACGGCCACTTGTTTGTGAAGTCGGGGGAATGCTTGGTGAGGCTGGGTGGTGCGTAATTAGGCGGAGGAAGGGGGTTTTCTTATTTATTATGAGGATGAATAATGGTGAAGTAACTGACGAAACGAGTAGTGATTAATTAACAGACTTACTATAGGTAGATAACTAAAGAACTAGCACGATAGCTGATCAACTGTCACGCTAACTGAATTGAAATACTAACAAGGTGAGTCGCTTATAAATAACTAAAGGAATAATGAACGAAACGTACTAACAAAAAAAAAGTCAAACTGACTCATAAACCAGTCCTAGCCAGCCAGCAAACTTATTAACCAACTGACTAATGTTTGAATTTAAAAAATGTATGGAGTATTACATTTTATAAGATTGAGAGGAAAAGTAAAAAAGTTGGTATGCTGACCGTGAATGCATAAAATGAACAAAGCTGCATCTTTATCATTGGTTTAAAGGCGATATTTGCATCGCTAAATGCTAAAAAGCGTTGTTTTCTTTAACTCTGAGTTTTGTTCAAACCCATACCTGGTTCTCCTGCGACACCTCATATAACACAATAAAGTCAATCTGTAAAAGAAAAAAAACAGCATTACCAAAAACAGATGAGCTAGCTTTTATCCATTCTCTTCGGGGCCTCCACCAATCTTATCCTCTAAACGCCCGAGTTTTGATTGAATTTCATACCAGGGAAGTATCCTATGGGGGGGGGGGGGGGGTCCAGGGAAAAAACATATGCTTTTAACCACCTTACACACACACACACACACACACACACACACACACACACACACACACACACACACACACACACACACACACACACACACACACACACACACAACACGCACACAGCAGGAATTATCCTCTCGCCTCAGACCCAAAATAGTCTTCTAAATATAGACATGAACATAAAGCCGGTAGTCCTTTTGAGAAAACAAACACCCTACCTGGCATTGTGCTCGGAAGAATAACGTTTGATCCCCTATAACAACTGATGGACTCTTGGACTGAATAATCATTTGGTGTACAGCTGTTATTATTATTAGTAGCGGCGGGGGTATGATAATAGTAGATTATGTCGTTTGCCTCTCATGTTTGAACCCCAACGGCCTGAGTCGACCTGCCGGCATCTTTGAGCAAGATGCCAAACATCTACCTGCTCCATAACGACGTATCTAGATTTTTAGTCTCTTTGGCTGTAAAATGTTGTTAAGAAGTCGTAATGGGTAGTAGTAATATAATGATTAGTTTGCCTTTGAGAATCTTGATATCACTGCACAGTGTATCCTTAAAGGATTGAGTGTTATTAAAGTGATTGAGTGTTGTTATATTGAGGATATTTTTATACATCCTGCCAACATGTGAAACAGTACAGATACACACAAACGCACACACCTAAAATGGCAGCCGTGGTGAATGTCCCCTCGGTGTGTTCAGGGTGAGCTCTCAGAGAGAGTCAGCCGGGGATCAGCGCAGCCTCTGTCACGCAGCAGAAAGAGAGAGCAGACTAATGGAGGAGGTCGCAGGTAGATGTGTGGAATGGGGAGATAAGCACCGGGAACCTGGGAAACTGCTCGTTTGTCACACACAAGCACACACACACGCACAGGCACACACAGACACACACATAGGCGTGCGCAGACACACACACAAACATAGGTACACAAATGCATACACACACAGACACACACATAGACGTGCACACACACACACACACACACACACACACACACACACACACACACACACACACACACACACACACACACACACACACACACACACACACACACACACATTCATTCACACACACACACAAACACACAAGCAAACAAATGCATACATAGACACACACATAGGTGAGCGCAGACACACACAAAGACACATACACATACATACTCAAAAAGCACACACGCATTCACACTCATCCACTGTCTCTCTTTCACACTAAAACAAACACATATGCAAACACTCTTTGACAATCACCACTCTTTTCCCTATCTTTTTCTCAAAAACGACACACACAGATATGCATTTCTCACACCCACACACACACAGACACACACATGCCCAGACTGGACTGTCACACACAAACATAACTGCACACCTTGGCCCAATCTTTCTCTAACTACAGACACAGACACACACACATACATTTATACTGATAGGATGGGCTTCAAGACGTTTGTACGTCAATCATCTGAGGCTGTCTCACATCATTCTAGTAGGCTGTGTGTAACACCGTGTTCATTCAACAGACCTCCTTCTGCAAAGATGACTGCAAGACCTTTGAGACGGATGTGTACATGAACTACCGGCAGCTGTGGATGATGGAAGCTCAGAAACCCCACATACATACACACACCCTCCAGTGCGCACGCACAAACACGCACACACACACACACACACACACACACACACACACACACACACACACACACACACACACACACACACACACACACACACACACACACACACACACACACACACACACACACACACACACACACACACTCCTCCTCTGGGGATCTACACTTCAAACCTTGTAGCTGAATGTATAAATAGGCCTTCTGCACCACTTTCCTTATAACGTCGGGTGCTAAACACACCATGGATTTATTTTTTATTCGTTTTTTTCTGAGCACTATCTTTCAGGCTATAGGCTATTGCAAAAGTATCCGCACTCACCCAAATTAACCCCAAACCAGAAAAACATGAATTATACATCCCTTAAAAAGTAAACAATTCTTGCAAATTTCCAAACTCGTTAGTTAAAGAAAATGTTTTTGCCTCAATACAGCCAGTACGCAAAAAACATTATTTGATTAAGCACAGTAAGCAATAACAATCCACTGAAAGTATAAATTAATAAACTTCTGGCATTTGCTTTTTTTGGTGTGCAAGGCACAAAAGTTTGCGATACATTTATTGTCATACATGGCATTGACACTCAAACAGATGAATGTGTATTCCGTTATAACCCACTATCAATCCAACAGGAGTTCAAAAATAATTCTCCAAACGCACTGTCCTCAAACAACAAAAGCGCTGGAGAAATAATCAAAAACATTTATATGCTTTTAATGCTAGATCCTTATCATCATCATGTGAAATGGTAGCTTTAATGCTTACATAGCTAATAATAACTAATTGTAAGATGCTTAATCAGGCCAAAATACATTGAAATAAAACTCCTACATGTTCGAACATAAAAACCCATCTCGGTAAGGTTGAATATGAATATGAAAACGAATATGCTACACTGCCAAACACTGCCTTTATCGGCTCTCTTCAGCACAAGTGGTTATGTAAAAAGACAATTACATAACAGACCTGTTATGCTCCTACCTTCTATAGAGCTTGAACATCAGAATGCATCATGGGACTTTTTGTTGGCAATTGCCCACCATATTCAGAGGGCTCGAGGACTTGTCTGGCAGTGCTGGAAAATCCTTAATCAACGCAAATATACTAGCGACCCGGGCTAATTAAACATTGTTTTGCCCCATCTCGCACAAGAAACACTGTGGCAGTTATACACACAACATGTCTCCATAGAATGACAGTTAATTTCACGATAAGCCTAATTACTAAACATTTAGCAGCCACTGATACACCAAACAATATTGCCAGCAACATCATAACTTGGATAAATATGCTTCCAAAATGGAGGCGATCATTGCAATGCAAAGTACAAGCCCTATTCAACTTTTTTTCAGACTCAGGTTACACATTTTTTAATCCCACTTGGCGCTTTATGTGCAATCAGCCGATTGATCATTTCTGCTCTCAATACTTTAGAAAGATATATCCGCACACACACGACTCGATTTGGCTTGTATTTCACAGATCATTGTTCCTGTGATCCCTGGAACAGCAGGCTGCCAGATTGGTCCCTCATGAATATGTTACAGTGACTCACACACACGCACGGTAACACACACACACACAGAGGCACGGACACACACAGACGCACACTTCCCTGCTGTTTCATGCGATTGGTGCGGTGTTACATTATACCGCAGCCCGTCTTCACACTCACGTACATACCTGAGAGCACGTTGATGTGCCTCAATCCAGAACATAGACTCAAAGACCTGTACACACACACACACACACACACACACACACACACACACACACACACACACACACACACACACACACACACACACACACACACACACACACACACACACACACAACACACACAGACAGCAGATGGCTGTCATAAACGTCTCGAATCCCGGACGTTGTTTTGAAAGCCAGGGCAGTCAATATCACCCCCCACACACACAAACACACAACCACCATCACCTCACCACCACCCCTGCCTCCACCCACAGCACCACCTTAAGTGACTCCATCGTCCCCACCACTTAGGCCTATAATTCAACCCCTACATGCATGCTCCTTCCAGTCCCACATCACCAGCTGAGAACCAAAACAAGTGCGTCAGCAGGCACCAAAATAACAGAGAGTGGTGATTTGTGTGTCTAATGCACCGTTCAAATGGACTGAAGAAGAGGGAAATCAATTATTCGCGGGTGGCAAACAATGTGAACTCACACAGCTGAGATGTTATTTGTCTAGTTGAGCCATGGATTTTTTTACTGGATGTAATCTGGATTCATCTTACATAAGTAAAATGTCATTACGGGTTCATAACCTACAGGTTAATAACTTCTAATCATTTTCTACATCCTCCCAAAACAAAACACTCATTAAATAAGTGTTTAATTATATGTACATGTTTTTAATGAATAAATGTTTTTTATTAATTTTTTTCAACTTTTTCCAACTTTTTTTAAAGGAGATTAAATTAATAAAAACACACGTTTAAAATGTGCAACACATTTAAAACAGTTTTTGCATGCATTTTCAATTTTTTTCCGAAGTACTACACCGCCAGATCCGTCTGTCAGTTCGCATGACTGTCGTCTGGTTGTCACGTCTCCTCCCCCCCCCTGCCTGCGAGATGCTCTCTCAGGCCATCTGATCCCTGCATTACTCACTACATTACAGACTAAAGCCACAGACCGGGATAACAGAATAGTGTGACCAGCCACCCACCCGTGAAGTGGTGTTTTTTTCGCTGTTTCTGGGTCGTGATGTGCCTTCTCCCACAAAACCGATGGTGTGTGTGGGTGGTGGAGGTGCAAAGATGATCAGTCTGTGCTAAAATGAAGAAGAAGAAGAAGAAGAGTCAGTGTGTTGCCTGCGCGCGCGGCCTCACCACCTCCGTACACGAATCCCCAAATTCCACGTGAGACGAGAATATAATTGAAGTGTTTTTCCTCGCGGCGGAGGGATTTGCTTTGCTGACAGGTGCGGCCCGGTGTGGTGTTTTCTCCGCGCGGTACGGCCCGTGGTGTGATTATATCTCTGCGCTGTGTGTGTTTAGAGGAGCTCAGTATTTTTTTTAAAAACATGCTGACATGTTTAAAAGCTGTAAGACTGTATCATCGCTGATGATGCTCTGTGATTACCGCCGTTGGGTTTGGAATAACACGCAGGAGATGATGTGGGTGTTGCTGGGATTTAATTAGCAGTCGCAGTGACTGCGAATCAGAAAACTTTGAAAAAATTATAATATTCACGATATATCTCTCTTTATCTGGTTCATGCATAATGTTTTGTTTTCATGCTTCGTGTGTGTGTGTGTGTGTGTGTGTGTGTGTGTGTGTGTGTGTGTGTGTGTGTGTGTGTGTGTGTGTGTGTGTGTGTGTGTGTGTAAGTGTAGTGTGCATGTTTGTACGTGCGTGTGTGCATGTTTGTGTGTGTGTGCATGTGTGCGTGTGTGTGTGTGTGTGCATTGTGCATGTGTGTGTGTGTGTGCTTGTGCGTGTGTGTGCATGTTTGTGCGTGTGCATGTGTGCGTGCATGTGTGTGTGTGTGTATGCATGTTTGTATATGTGCACATGGTTGTGTGTGTGTGTGTGTTTGCGCGT
Organism: Melanogrammus aeglefinus; assembly: GCA_900291075.1. NCBI lineage: Eukaryota > Metazoa > Chordata > Actinopteri > Gadiformes > Gadidae > Melanogrammus > Melanogrammus aeglefinus. The sequence continues at coordinate 423,907 of OLKM01000080.1, forward strand.
GTCTGTGTGCTTCTGTGTGTGTGTTTGCCGGCGTGTCTGTGCGTCTTAAGTACATGCACATGGACCTGTACGTGTGTGCATGTAGCTCTGTATATAAGCATGAGTCTTATATAACCAAACACAGAGTAGCTTTCACTGCACAAGCAGTAGCGGCTGAAGCAGCGGCTGAAGCAGCGGCTGAAGCAGCGGCTGCAGCGACAGGTGGGTCAAAGCGCGTTATAAATCACAGGAGGGGGGTGAGCCATGAATCACTGGCGGCAGCGGCTGAGCTGCGGTTCCCTCCGTCTTGGACCCTGCTGCAGAACACGCTGTGAGTGATGGACACTGCATAACCCGCTCGCACTCGTAGGCGCAGAACCCTTTACCGTGCACGCGCCCTCGCTTCCCTCTGCACGGCACTCGATTCAGCCTCAGACATCATGACGAGAACTGAGTGGAGTGGAATTGGGAATATGGTTCATACGTGATACTGTGTGTGGGAGTGTGTACGTGTATGTGTATAGATGACTGTGTGTGTGTGTGTGTGTGTGTGTGTGTGTGTGTGTGTGTGTGTGTGTGTGTGTGTGTGTGTGTGTGTGTGTGTGTGTGTGTGATGTGTGTGTGTGTGTGTGTGTGTGTGTGTGTGTGTGTGTGTGTGTGTGTGTGTGTGTGTGTGTGTGTGCCTGTTTGTGTGTGAGTGAGCATGCCTGTGTGTGTGTGTGAGTGGTTGTATGTATGCAATGTGTGTGGATGTGCTTGCGCTGCACTTGTATGCCACAGCGAGCCGCAGATGAAAGCTCAGGGATGCTCTGTTCCTGGCACAGTGGGAGAGACGCAAGGCTGCACCCTGATAACCTTCTGTGCTAGTGTGTGTGTGTGTGTGTGTGTGTGTGTGTGTGTGTGTGTGTGTGTGTGTGTGTGTGTGTGTGTGTGTGTGTGTGTGTGTGTGTGTGTGTGTGGTGTGTGTGTGTGTGTATGGCTGTGTGTGTGTGTGGCTGTGTGTGTGTACATGTGTATGGCTGTGTGTGTGTGTGTGTGTGTGTGTGTGTGTGTGTGTGTATGGCTGTGAGTATGTGTGTGTGTGTCTACCAGACCCTTTAGAACTTCAAACTGAACGGCACCCTGTGACGCTGGCCTACAAAAACTACACTTCTCGGGATTGTAAGAGACCACACACATTTCTAGTCGTAGTAGATACATTAAATCCACTTCTTTTCAAAATGTCAGCCGCCATTCGGCGAGAGGGATGAAGGTGCACGTTGGATTTATTCGGCTTCTTCTTGACACATTGATCTGTGGCGCAGGTGTAAATCTCTTGTGGCGTGTGTTACAGATGCGATTGCATAACTGAGGGATGCTACAGGGCTAGCATAGAGCTGATATTACACCGTTTAGTAGCATTTAGGGATAGGATGGGTTTAATAGACGCACGCAGACACAGCCATGCCCTTTAGAGGCAGATGCTGGATGGAGAGTCTCTCTCTCTCTCTCTCTCTCTCTCTCTCTCTCTCTCTCTCTCTCTCTCTCTCTCTCTCTCTCTCCTCTCTCTCTCTCTCTCTCTCTCTCTCTCTCTCTCTCTCTCTCTCTCTCTCTCTCTCTCTCTCTCTCTCTCTCTCTCTCTCTCTCTCTCTCTCTCTCTCTCTCTCTCTCTCTCTCTCTCTCTCTGGAACGAGCAAGAGCATATCCAGTTCTCTGGAGCGTACTTGGCTGGATGCAGACAGTTCTTCAGGTTCACAAAACCACAAGAATAGTGGTACAGACGTATACTGAAGGAGAAAGGGCTCTTCTGGACTCCTGGCGGGAGAATCCATCACTAATAAAAATGTCCTTTTGTTCTGAAGAGCGGGCACCCAAGACCTCACTTCCTTGGGTCATCAGCGATACACACACCAAGTGAGAAGTCGATCGGATGAACGGTTGCTGAGAAAATCAAAGTGCAGACACGGAGGCTTTTCTAATTATAGTTAGACGTCTGATTTTGTATCGCTCTCTCTCTCACCTTTCCTCCCTCTCACTCGCCTCAAAGAGGCAGAGCTGATGATTTTCCAGCAGACATACATTTTATGTCTGCTGACGTTTTACATAACCCAACTATCCCAGCGATGACATATGCCTCTTTTCCACTGCGCGTTTTCGCAACGGTACGACACGGCTCTGCACGACTCTACCCTGATTTGAGAGCTTTTCCACTGCGGATTGGAGGCGGGACCCGTTACGGTTTTCAGTACCTGTTCGTACCTGTTTCAGAGGTAGGTCTAACCGGTATGAGTCGGGGGCCTAAATGTCACGTGAACAGTGCTGTCCACTGATTGGTTAGATGAAATGACGTCATATGTGCGACGAAGCGCGGGGGTCTTTAAACATTCACCCGTCATGTATGAAAGCACAACTGCGAGAGCAACAACGACAAAACGAAAAACGAAAAAATGAAGAAAATGGTCGCTACAAGCCACAGAGCAATCAGCAACAGCAGTACTGCCTTGATGTCGTCCAGTGCTTCCATCGTTGTTTACTTTTTCTGACCGCGGCATGGCACTTTCTAGTCGCCTGAAGCTGACGTCACCTCTGAACACCTGCAACTGAACACCTCCGACTCCGCCCAGTTCCAGGCCACGGTTTTGTGTGGAAAAGCGAAAATTTACTGGTACCGTGCAGTGTAGCGTAGGGCTGCACTAACCGCACCAAGTAGAGTCGGGACTATTTTGGCAGTGGAAAAGGGGCAATAGCGTTCAGAGTACTTTTGTGTGAGTCCTTCGATACTGTTGCCTTATTTCATCTGAAAGTCTCGGGATGAACTACAACTCCCAGCCACCCGGTCAATAACTACAAATGATGAGTTGGGACTTTAAAAATTCACATTAAGCAATGAAAGATGTGCAATGTACTGCCGTACTGCACAATACTACGACATCTATGAAGGCTCGCACAATAAAGTATTGATTCCCAATGCCCACAACTTAACCATATGCATCCTTCAGAATGATCTCTAACCCCTAACTGCGCCTTGATGACCTGATTCTGAATTCAGGGTTCCTCTACTTTAAAATAGTAGAGTTGTAAGAGATTACAACGTCAACAATGCAAACCAAATTGAACTGCTGCTTCGAATGAACATATATTTAGTGTTTATTTTTTTGCCATCATTGTCCTAATTCATTAAATTTTCGTGTTTTGCTCTGACGAAATATTCTGTATCTAATTCTAGATGTGCGTTATAATTGCACAGATTGGCCCAGCCGTGTAATACTGTGGTGAGCAATGTGATGCTCTTCTTCCAGTGGGGTGCGTGTACATGTGACAGAACAGGTCCTTGGATCTAGTAGAGTGCTCCTTGGGGCGCCCACAGATCACTTTGAACACATAGACACACGGACGCACACGAGCCCACACACGCACACACACACACACACACACACACACACACATATATATATACATTTCTTTGATCTCTTGTCCTTGTCGCCTGCACTGGATATAATAACTGGATAACGCTGTTACACACGTCCTTTGAGAGGTCTAAAGAGAGGGGTGGATAGGGGGGGAGTAGTATGCAATAGTATGTTAATTATGTAGAAGTGAAATCTCTACAAAGGAAGTGAAGGCTTTGTCATCATACACGAGGGATGCCTGCTTGTGCACGGGTGTTGTGGAATTAGGGGTGAGGTCATGGCTGTAGCCAGTTAAAAGCAACTGCTGGTTCCTGGCACTCAAATCTATTTTGGCAATTTTCTGTTATTTATTCTGGGCCATAGAACAGGAAGGATGTTCTATGACTAGTCTACAACAACACACTTGTTCTCTGGCTCTACTGGGTGGATAGTTGAGTTAATTTCAATTTGGATTCATTTAAAGCATTTCTTACACACACACACACACACACACACACACACACACACACACACACACACACACACACACCAACACGTACACACACACAACACACACACACACCACACACACACACACACACACACACACCCCCCTGCTCAGACTGATGCATAGCACGCAATTTCTTAGAATCCGAAAAACAAAAACAAACCTAATCAATGAAGCTGCACCTTCACTACAGTCAAAGATATCTCCCCTCATCGCAATAACAACGCCGCAGACATGAGTCCAAGTCTTTTTCTGCGGTTTCTAAAACAACACACCATCATTCATCGTGCGCTTCTTTCCGGACCCCATTTATCTCATAAGACACCCTTCTTAACATTTTCCACAACAAACCAAGATGAGTAAAACTATAAGCAGTCTAATATCCAAATTGACCCATACACGATAAGGAATCACAGCACCTTGCCTTCATCAACAAGAGTGTTAACGATATTATGTCTATAATGAGTCCCTTGGCACATCCACTAGGTTACGCAATTACCACTCTGCTGATCCCTATTAGTACTTAGCAATGTCCTCAGAGGCGGCAGGCATTGTGTGGAGCAGGAAGACCATATAAGGAGTGGGATGAAATCATCACACTCCTTATTTGGGAACAAGGTCCCAGAATCCTATTATTATGGATAAAAGTCTTGGTTTTGTCCTACGCGAAATAAGAACACTTGGCCTTGGGAAAACTCAGCATCTTGAGCCACGGGCATTGTCCATCTCAAAACACATAAATATATAAATATATATTAACGAAAGCCGAGAACAAATACAGAGAATATTAAGGAACGTCGTAATTAGGCCTCAATAGGCCAAATCAAGACCTTGAAGCACACGCACACTGAAGAGGAAAGCAGATCCATGTATTCTATTTGAAAACTACCAAAGGCCTCTCTAAGGCCTCTGGTGTTTGTGTGTGTGTGACACACACACACACACACACACACACACACACACACACACACACACACACACACACACACACACACACACACACACACACACACACACACTAGACTCACACCACCACACTGGAAGTAATCAGGGTAGAGAGGGAGACAGCAGCTCCTGTCTGAGTGCTTCCTTTCCTTTGATACATGCTGTTGAACATCACACATGTAATACAAACATCTCTCCTCTCCGGCAGCGTCTTCCAGCGCACACACACCCCAGCGGTGATCACACTCGCTCTGTGCACTGGACCGGCACTAAGCCAGCCCTCCGCCCCTACCCCCCCCCACCAATGTATTTAAATTCTGTATACAAAGTCACCCAATCCCTTAACACACGCACCCACACAGACCCACTCCTTGTCACCTCTGTCTCACTCACTTAGCCGATCCATGCTGACACTTTCCTGCTGTTTTGTTTGTCAGATCACCCCCGCACCGTCAACAGTCCTCTGTAAAAGATATCCATGTGCTCCTTTGTTGTTTAATGGATCACCGTGGCGACCGTTCCCGCGTGTGGAAGGCCGTCGGCGGGAAGTCCATCTTTTTCGTTTCGTCATTCGGTGGTGTTTATCGTTAGGTCGTTGACTCACCACTGTTTCTTCCTGCAGCATGTTTTTTCACACTTTGTTTTGGCCACTCTTATTTTCCCCATTTTTTTGCCTCTCCTCCATCACCCCCACCCCCTGCATCTTGAATCCGTTGTATCCTTGTTTTCTACGGTGCTTTGGGGGGAGGTCCCAGCATGCATTGCCTCCCAGATTCACTTATCTTTGTTGTGGGCCCCTGGGGGCGATACATTTTCTCAGGTGACTTTCTAGTAGATACACAGTAGAAGAAGGTGGCGTTCTCAAACTGTGTCAATGTAGTTACTATGGCTCTGTGGACAGACGCAAACGACGCAGACACAAGGTCTGAGCAAAAACAAAACCTAACTATCGCAAACACAAAGCGTGCCTCTCAAACGAGCCTCCCACACATAGTCCACTCCATCCTTTCTCCTCAAGATCCGCCAGCTACTGCCGTGTTTTAAAGAGAAGACAGGTGACTAGTTAATTGACAACACCTGCTGCTACTCACTCACCTGTCCGCTATCTGGAAGTGTGGCAGGCCCGGTAATGAGCGACCGGGTGACAGACTGAGTGAGAGAGGGAGTGAGAAAGAGAGAGAGAGTGTAGAAAGAAATAGATGGAATCAAAAGCCTTGAATCTTCGCCTATCGAGCCGCTTCTCCCTTTATCCCTCCAGATCGCTAGTTATCTTGTGCCTTTTTCGCTCTGATCCTCCCGTCCCGCCGGTGTAATCTACCATGCTATCTATGGCTCAGTGCAGGCCCAAGGGCTGCCCTCATCCCTGGCTTCTGCCTCCCCAAGTGGCCAGAAATGAGAGAATGCCCCCTCTGAAACATCAAGAACCACCACTACTACCACCACCTCGACAACCACCACCACCTCCTCTACCGCCACCACCAACACCACCTCCACCATCATTACCACCACAGGGATATTGGGGCACAATTACATTTCATGCCCCCCCTGTTAGACCTGCTCCTGCACCACCACCCC
>OLKM01000080.1:448978-521478 GCA_900291075.1 Melanogrammus aeglefinus
GATTCCCTGTGTTAAAGCAGTCTTTTATCACCTTTTCAAGAGTAACCTCTGCGATGGACAGCGAGAATGCTCAGGGGCAAGGTGGTGATTGACTCAGTCCTCACATGTAATGATGGATGCGCTGTTAGTATAATCCTCCACAGCTGGATCCATCCACTGTGTTTGGACCTCCATGAAGGTTGGCTGCTTGAACACCATCACAGCTAGCTAGGTCTGCAGGTAATAAGATGGAGACAATTTGATGAGGTTATAAACATGCATTGCTGTACGCACCAATGGTTTTTAACAGTACACTGACAATATGATCATTTCTAAATTAGGATGAAAGTTAAGATACACAATTGACCTAACCAACGTGCATCGTAGGCCTTTAACACAGAGTATACTGTATGTATGCTACCGTAATGCTGTGTTAAAAAACCTTACGTCAATATCAAATTTAGCCTACCTGTTGTTGCTGACCTCTGACTCTTGTTCATACACTCATCGCTGACGTACTCTTTCGGCGGTTCTCCTCAGGTGGTTTCTTCCAACAACCCAGGAATTAACGCATCGGGTACGGTTTTTCTTCTGGTTGGCGCGCTTTGTCTCAGAGAAAAAATAAAAACAAAAAGAAAAAATAAACAAACAGCCTAACAAGGTTTTCTTCTGTTTGCGCGCTGTGTCACAAAATGAAACGAACAGACACAACACTTCGGAGGTTGTTTGAAGTTAAGGTTCTTCAGCCATTTTCTTTTAGCCTCTTCATCATTGGGCAGTCGATTGGAAGCTGAACCATTTCGGGCACGAACACTCTGCTTCCTTTTTCGGCTTGTGGTCAAAACACTCCGATTTCAACCAATTGTTTAGTTTTGTCCGGTTGTTGGTACACCCTCGAACGGCACACGTTGTTTCCAAACTTTTTATAGCCGTTTTATTCAGTGACAGAGCGAGAGATGTGATTAGCCTGCCAGCTGATCAGATCGATACAGCTGAGGCGTGGCGCGTGCCGGGGGGCGACCGGAGGTGTGGCCCACAAACGTGTCCCCCAGTAACCGCCCCAGGAAACTTGTGGATAGAAGCGCTTTTATTCGCATAAGAATAGCAGGTCAACGTAGTAAAGTACAATTTGATATAATACACAAAAGTAGGCCTATAGTGCCGTCGCTAAAACAGAAATCGGAATCAGACTTATTCAAAATAGCAATTTAATTCAACTTTTCAAAAATATACTTTTTTAGAGTGTAGGCCTATGTATTCAAGCCAAACTGGATGAAACTCAAGGCCAAGGGATTGAGTCAAACAACAATAAACATAGAGTCAGACCGTAACAAAAATCTGCCAATACTCGGAACCTAGTAAACATATGAATACGATTCACAGTCAAACTATTTTGTCCCAATTTACGAGGCAGCCCATTCAGAAGTGTATGGGGGAGAGGTCACAGTGGAAGTGGCTGCGTCTCTGGTCAGGGCTCTCATACTCAACCCTGTCAATTTATTACGGATATTACTCTTGATTAGCTCACTACACGAAATCCATTCAGTATTCAACATTCACAGTGGCAAGTGCCATAACATCCTGTCTGAAGGGGGAAATTTGTTAATGTCATTAACATCTTTTAAATCGATTCTCACTAATTGAACGTATAAAATAAAATGACCAGCTTTTACTTTAGTAGATCAGAAAAAAATTGTTTGAAAAAAATAAGCCTAATCCTGCGATTGTGGACAGTGTATTACCTCTAGTGTTCAACAAAGGCCCGACTACACAACAACACCATCCACTGAGGCTGGTTTTAAACCACACTCCAAGTAAAAACCACTCACTCTCTCCCATGGAGCTCGGCTGAACAGGGCAATTAAACCTTTCATCTCTGATGTGTTTATCCTGGGAGATAAACTACCACACGTCCTCGAGCAAGGACCCTGCTCCAACCTGCTCCACACGGGCATGCATCCCAGAACGGTGCTTTGGTGCCGACCCTGGCTGGGGAGGCTGGCCAGCAGCGCGCCGTAGGAGGGCAGTGCCTGGCCCGACGGCACGGGGGGAGCCAGCTGCGGCCGATGGCTGGGAGTGAGCGACGGAAGGAGAGTGGAGTGCCAGAGATCCAGCTACCGATCCTGACAAGACAACACACAGCTTAGCTCAGCCGGCCCCTCAGCCGACAACAAGAGCAACACGTTACTTTCAAAGAGTTCCCCGCACAGTTGAGCCGAGACGCGACCCATTAGCACTGTGGTGAGATAACCGAAGAAAAGAGAGAACGGTGACACATGGCTTTAAGGTAATGGGGGGCGCCAGTCTGGCTGACTGGGAGGGAGGGGTCTGCTGGAGGGCCACGCTGCTGCTGCCCTTGCAGCTCTGCTTCCTCCCCTTCGCCGAGAGCTCCATCCTCCTCCACTTGGCCCGCCGGTTCTGGGACCACCCCTGGACCACAGAGAAACAGACCGGACCGGGGAGAGAGAGAGCGTTAGGAGGCAGAGGAAGACTGATGAAGAAGGGAAGACATACAGACATGGAGGGAGGGAGGAAGGGAGGGAGGGAGGGAAGGGAGGGAGGGAGGGAGGGAGGGAGGGAGGGAGGGAGGAGGAAGGGAGGAGAGGAGGGAGGGAGGGAGGGAGGGAGACAAGGTTCAGAGGAGAAAGAGAAAGAAAGAATGTGTTAAAAATAGGAGATAATTAGGAGATGCAAGCTTAAAATGAAGTTAATGGTTAATTTGTATATTTTAAATAGAGCATGGCAGTAGTTCAGGCTGGCCACGCTGTTCACACACGTATTAAGTGACACTGCCAATATTAACATTTACATATAGGGCAGCAGATGAAGATATGGCTCATTACTTATACACTCAAACACACAACGGTCTTCTTAGATCCACAGTCTTCCATCAACCAATCGAGGATCTGGCCTCAGTTCACTCCAGACTATTTACGTAGCCTTCCGTTTTTTGCAAATGGTAGTTTTATCTAGGCTATAAAGTTGGAGATGCTGAGCACATCTCAGTCCTTTCAGATGACCCATCCAAGATTTTTATCGGCCTCCTATCATGCAAAGAGCAATATTGTCTGAGTAGCCTACTATGCCGAGAGACACTTACAACATAAAGTATAATAGTCCTAACGGACTTACATCCACTAGGTCAACACAAAGCAGGTCCAAAGAGCCCACAGGCCGAGGGGGAGGGACGCAACAAACATCTTTCAGTGATAGAGTTAAGTGATAAAGTTCTAAGGCACGCGACAACGCTCTACACTGCAGTGTCTCCCAATGGGCGTGGCTAACGGCGGAGTGGGCGTGAGTCACCGGGCGTTTTTTCTGAATGTTGAATTCCGGGACCTAACAGGTCGAGGATGGGACGACTTGCAACCTGACAACAGGTTGCACACATAACGCTCTGTGGGGGACCAGTTACTGGCAACATTTATTTGTCAAACCAACTCAGGTTTGGTTATAACTTCTGTGCGAGTGATAATAAAGTCTTTATCTTCCAAACGTATTTTATTTAAGTCTTAGAGTGTGGGTTTTAATCCACAACACCACAAGGCAATGGCGTGACCACAGAACTATCATGTGTCTTAATTCATGACAGTGATCCCAATAAAAACCTTTGGGTGGAGGTTTTTCTCTTACTTCCGGGGGTCACAAAGGGTATTTTAAGACCTCAATGTACACTGTAGGCCTACCACTGTGCTGAAAGGCCTGTGTGGTGGTGTGCGTGCGCTTTCCCTCTCCCTCTCACCTAATCCAGGCAGCGCATCCCTCCTCTCTGATTGGCTGACAGGGGCAGGTGAGCCAGGTGAGTGTTCGGAGCGTCACAAGGTCAGAGCAGAACACAGAGTCTTTGGAACAGAACCAGGGGGCTGATCAGTCCTTGTTCTCTGATACACCTCCCATCCCCTCCTCCTGACACCTCTCTGACGGGTGTGTGTGTGTTTCTCTCACTCTTGCTCAACCTCTCTTTATCTCCCTCGCATCAGAAAGACGAACAGACAGAGCAAAACACAAGAAAGTATCAGTAAAAATGATAATCGATTGGCTTTGTGCAACACTATAGTGTGTGTGAGTGAGCGTGCAAGTGTATTTCTTAATTAAGTTCCTAGGGTTTCTTTGTCGTGATCTGTGTATTGTAACGCTTAGATGGGGTTTAATAAGCTTCCACGTGGTGTGTGAGTGTGAGTGTGAGTAACTCGCCGCTCTGCCACAGCCCGAACTATGTGCTTGTTTTTTGGTATTTTGGGTTCTTAATAGAAATCCTCATATCTCATTAAGATGTTGCTGCATTCCTCCTCTTCCTCACTGCAGTGATCAGCGTGTGTGTGTCTGCCTGCGGAGGGCTGGAGCAGGTGTTTCAGCACTGTAATAAAGTGCAAGTTCCAACACTCAGCCGTCTGTCTATATGTGTGGCAGTGATGATGATATAACAACGAGTGACTCTCTCAAGTTACAATTAAAAAAAAGCTTTATTGGTATGAGAGATATACATTTGCATTGCCAAAGCAGGTGAACAATACAGTAAACAGCATTATTAAATAACAAGTAAAAAGGTCAGGTATATAGTATATTATATAACATAATAAGTATAAAACGTTAAATACAAAATATCGATACATATCAAATGTTATATGATAAAAGGACCTATAAAAAGTAAAATGTGCACTATTATAAAAATTAAAGTATCATGTATTAACTTGAATTAAAGATACTCTAAATACACAGTGTTTACATTATCGAGGATGTGTGCGATAGTGCAATTATTGTGTCGTCGTAGCTCTTATTGGTGAACCAAATTCTCTGGGCGGGTAAGGCAGAGGAAGGGGAGGTAACTCTGGCCCCTTATGAAGACATATGGGGCCAAATTCAAAATCTGAGCCTTCATTTTTCAAAGGCGGATTACGATACCTAGTGCTCGTTTGACACCCAACGCCATTTCTAGCTACTGGGGGACCATAGGCAGGCTAGGGGAACTCAGATTAATGTTACAAAACCTCATAAGGTGAAGTGATTTTCATGCCATGGGACCTTTAAATGTGTTCACAGATTGTGACGTCCTCAGCTCCTCTGGCAGGCTGTTCCAGAGGCGGTGGCCACAGGGAACTAAGAGGCCAGGGCCAGAGGACCTGAGTGATCTAGGTGCAGCACGATGAAAAGGTGCTCCTTAGGAACCCATAACCTGAAACAGCCATTTGAGGTTGTTTCCATCTTCCATAACTAACATAAATATTATCTGCTCTCTCGTAGAAATTTTTGTATCAAAAGTAAATTAATTGCATATACAACTGCACACCTTCAGATGAGCAAAAAGTGTCCGTCGCTCAAACCGAAGGATGGTACGTTCAGAGTTGTACAGCACGGCATCAGTAGGAGGGGGACAGGACAAATAGGCCCCGCGTTGATCCAAACTATCAGAATCAGGGGCCGCTTGTTGACCATGACCATTCCTACGGTTATTAATTTATATGAATGAATTTGGTAAATATGAACTACACCTGATAACATGAAGAGAACGATAAAAGAAACCCCCTATGGCCTTCCATGTACCATTCCCGAGGACCTCTTCATGATCGCCGGTCAACCAATGGTCTGAACCACAGGAGAGGGGAGAGAGGAGGCCGTTATTCTCAGTACCATTAACATGTTTTCTGTGCTCAACAATCCCATCAAACGGCTGACTGGAAACACTCACCACAACACTCCGGATGGTGTCTCTGACCGCAGGGTGGACGCCTTGCTGCGGGGCCAGACAGGTGTAGCTGCCTGGCTCGGTCACCTTTCACCGTCTTGACTGACGGAGTAGCGGCCGTCGCTGTCTGAGGAGGCGCGGCGGCGGTGCTTCTTCTGCAGGGATCACGGTTCCGTTGGCGGTCTGCCACTTCAGACCGCTGGGCTGGGGCCGGCCTCCTCTGGAGACGCAGGACAGCCTCACCCAGCCGGAGGACGGGGGAGCCTCTACGACCTCCACCCTCACCCGAGACCTCCACCGCTGTGGGCAGGAGGGCGTCAAGTCGCTTACATTCAGGGCTTTTATCCAAAGTGACATACAGTAAGGTCATTTGTCAGGATAAAGAGAAACAATATATCAGTGGTACAGTAGGGATGTTCATAGAACCAAGTGCCAAGCACTAACAAACATTAGGTTAACCCTTTCCCCGTATACAACAAAGCTAACTAGGATAGAGATGCTGCACAATGCTAAGAACTGATTTGAAGTGCAAGGGCATACAACATACAATAAGTGAGCAAAGACGTGTAACATACTGTACTAACCCAACGTTTACTGAAGCCCAGCTTACTATTCGACCCACCTGGACCCTGACCCAACACCTACCCCTCTGCCCAGGCCCTAACCCGAGACCTACCCCTCTACCCAGGGCTCACACCGACCCCTGGACCCTTACCCCTCAGTCTAACCCTACACCCTACCCCTAGACCCTTACCCCTCAGTCTAACCCTACACCCTACCCCTAGACCCTTACCCCTCAGTCTAACCCTACACCCTACCCCTAGACCCTTACCCCTCAGTCTAACCCTACACCCTACCCCTAGACCCTTACCCCTCAGTCTAACCCTACACCCTACCCCTAGACCCTTACCCCTCAGTCTAACCCTACACCCTACCCCTAGACCCTACCCTCCTCAGTCTAACCCTACACCCTAACCCCTAGACCCTTATACCCTCAGTCTAACCCTACACCCTACCCCTAGACCCTTACCCCTCAGTCTAACCCTACAGCCTACCCCTAGACCCTTACCCCTCAGAGACCCTTATGGTCTCGTTATCGCCTGCCGGACCGTGAACGCGCCTTTTTGCCTAGCGGTTTGAGTAACCCCCCCCACCCCCATATGATTTAAATCAAACGCTACATGTAGGCTACTGATTCCAACCGCTACCACCACATTCTACTGAAAGCCCCACCACCCTCGCCAAATCGCTCGAGGCCATGTCTTTTCATGAATTATTAAATGGAAGTAGCATTTTTTTTTTGAAAGCACAAGATGATTATTCAGACATTCTACATACGCGGCCAGCGCTTGCTTACTATCTCTGCTTCTATCTATCGAACTACCTGCTATCTCTATTCAACATTCTATCCATCAAACCATGTATCTATCTCTCTCTCTCTCGCTCTCTTTCTGTCTCCGTCCCTATCTCTCAACGCCTAAAAATGGCAATTAACTAACCATTATTATCCTTCAAAAAATGTGTCAGCTCCAAAACAATTGAGTAGGGTTATAATTCATATTAAACATGGCACAGTCTGCAGTCATTAAACGTTTGAGGGAATATGGATTTGTGGATTTGGAATGAGTGACGTGCAGCACTACATTATCAATTATGTATAAATTAAAAGAGCATCCTGTTCTGAATGTGAACTATTTATGAGGACCGCATGTTAATGGAAGTGCTGTGAATGTTAAAATGTTGGCGCCCCCTAGCGCCATAGCTGCTGGAACTGCAGTCAAAGAGTGTATATCAAGGGAGCACACGTTGCATCATACATTCTTAAATAGTCAACCTTCTACTTACGTCACATCATTATTACAGTGTATCTCACGCTGCAAATTGTGACATTTTTAAAAAACTATAAAAAATGAATATTTGACTATATAGACCTATGCACATTTCGTTTCTGCTGTCTGATGCCTTGTCGTGCTGCAACAACAGCAATTTTCCCAAGGGGATAACAAAAGCATCTATCTATTTAATTAGGTTTCTTTTGCATATATATATATATATATATATATATATATATATATATATATATATATATATATATATATATATATATATATATATATATATATCTGGACAGATATATATATATATATATATATATATATATATATCTGTCCTTCTATTGAAACAAAAACATTTCCAATTAGACTAATTCTAGAGAATGATTTGGGGATTTATTTGCATTAGTTAGTAAAATACACATTGACAAAAAGCAAATCACAATTATTTCAGCATACCAACAGGAATTGAATTTAAAAAAGCTAAACGTTTGTTTTGTTTTTACCCTTCACGCACACACTCCACCTGACTTTCAGCAGTATCAATAATTCAGACAGTTCCCAAAGAACAACAATTCTTTCCATGCACTTGGGGCCACATAACAGACAACCACTGCTACTTTTATAGATGGCTTTGGAGTTAATGGTTGACAGTAGGTCTCTCTCTCTCTCTCTCTCTCTCTCTCTCTCTCTCTCTCTCTCTCTCTCTCTCTCTCTCTCTCTCTCTCTCTCTCTCTCTCTCTCTCTCTCTCTCTCTCTCTCTCTCTCTCTCTGTCTCTCTCTCTCTCTCTCTCTCTCTCTCTCTCTCTCTCTCTCTCTCTCTCTCTCTCTCTCTCTCTCTCATAGTTGCAAGTAGACTTCATGTTGATTTTTGTGTGAACTATTTTCAAAATGTAATTGTCAATGTACTTTTCCAACTGTAATCGGTGTATACTTGCTTACTTCTTCTATATTTATGTTGATGTCTTCCATCTTGACCAATTTACCCCCCCCATCTCTCTCTCTCTCTCTCTCTCTTTAGGGCAGAATGCAGATGGCTACAGGGGCCCTGTCCCAATATCCACACTTCCGCCCTAAGGTCTTCCTTGAAGTGTGCATCTCTGGAAAGCGCACTTAAGGGTGTAAGCGCACAAGGGACCGCGGCATTGGGACACTTCTGACACGTCACGTGTTACGTCATTTCTGTGTTGGTTCATTGACATGGAGGCTGCAGTAGCGCTGCTCGCTGAGTGCTTGGTGGTGATGCGACATCACCAAGAGCTATTAAGGAGAATTAGGAGTCGCAGGAGAAGAAGGGATCTTGTCGGTCCCTATGTGAAAATAAAAGCAAAACAGTTAATTTTGTCGTGTGTTATGCCGTGTAAGCATGCCGCAGCTTCACATGATTTATTCTCTCTCTCTCTCTTTTCTCTCTTCTGATAAGCTTCGTTTGCACCTTAACCTCCCCCTCAGCAACCTGTTGTATAGATTAGTTCCCCCTTCGTGAGTGAATGATATGCATAATATGTGACGGATTGACGGGGAAAAAAGGCATCATCCTTTAGATCTATTTTATGTTTTTATTCCATTTTCCATTTCTAACGGACAGAGCCTCCTTAACGTGTTTGACGTTAAACACAACGGACAAACTTCCGATCGTAAAAAATAATCAATAATCACTTTGTTAAAGTCTACGGCACAAGCCACAAGACACAAGACATCAGCGGTCCTAAAAGCTGACGGGACATGATGGATTAAGAGGAAATAACAGCGGAGGTGAAAAAAAACCGCAACATTTTATAATACAATACATCCGTTTTACAAAACAATAACAGAAAAAAGCCTGACAAAACCCGGTTCTGTATTGAATACCAGTTTACACTTCACTTTACAAGCATTTTCTTTTCCATCGCTCCGCTACTCTATCGGCTTCAGATCTCACCGGCTTCAGATCTCCAAGGCAACAGACGCTTGGCCGTTCGAAACATCACGACACGATATGAATTATGGGAAACTGCCTTCAGCATGAAGGGCGCAATACGGCACCCTTGGTGAACCGCATTAGAGAATTGGGACACCCTACGGTCTTCCACCCTCAGCGTGAACGCGCATTTGAGGGGCACAAGGGCGGAAGTGCGGATATTGGGACAGGGCCAGGTACTGCCCAATCAGACTGTTTGAAAATGGTCAATCACATGATCCAATCACACAGAGAAAATATGTGCCACTAACTTGTGACATTTCACTCACCTGCCTTCATTGTAGCTTGATTGTGTAAAAGTATTTTCTTATTATGGGTGACATTGCTAATCAATCGATTTCATCGTAATATTATAATGTATTGTATACTGGGACTATAAGAACAGTGTGTGGGCCCAGGATATACACCATAGGCCATGTGGAGTTACATATATGCATGTATGTATGCTGGCTGTTGGAACACCTACATTTCTCTGCTGAGATGAATAAAGTATATCTTATCTTATCTTATACACCTACAAATGCAAACTTTTTGAAACAATCTGTCCATTAGCTCTGCTGCAACAATTATTTAGGAGCATGCAGGCACTACTAATATTTAATCACGTTTACCTTTAAATAGGCCTGAATGAAGGTACATATGTGTAATTTTTATGTTCTCATACTCTTTTTTTAAGTAGATTTACTCATTACTTTGGATTAATTTCTGATCATCAGCTGGTCTTGCGGTTGCTAGGCGCTCCGAGGGCAACACCCGTAATATTACGCGTCGTTGGTTCGAGCTCCCTGATTGGTCCGAGGGGCCCGAAAACCACCCCGTGACTGGATGTCTGTCCCTATAAATACTGTGAGCGCCGAGTCCTTCGCGTAGCCCTGGTTGATAAGGGAAAATGTATCGTCTCGGCCAACAGTTTTTCATCAAGATCGCGTTCAATTCATTTTTGTCCACCGTGCCACGGGAAGATTTTCATTTTATGAGACAATATAATAAAGGCTGGTCGTGTATTGGCTGATTTTGGACAACCTTTTTGTATTGATCTACAAAGGAAATGCCAAGGTCCAAGAAGAGGAATAGCCGGGGTAAGCGAGGTTGTTTTGGACTAGCTTCTGTATGAACCAACGGTAGTTGTAGTTCTTTCAGGGACGGTTGTCTATCGAGGTCCGTTACACGTGACTCGTATAAAGACTACAGATCCATCTCTGGCCTAGACGGCGCCCCACATGAGCCAAACGCAATGGGACAAAGGATCGACAGTGTTACGGGATCCTTCCCAGTTGTATTGTCAATACGTGTGTTTTAGGTAATAGTGCTTTAGTTAGTCGTTTGTATGCCCAAAGTAAAGGTGTTTTCAAAAGAACACTAGTCCAGACACCGCCTGTAATGGCGCCGTGCATTCTCCTCCCTAGTTCATGGCCTGAAAGTGAGGTCGCCTAGTTGGTTATTGTGAATTAAACGTATATATCAGAACGTATTAAGCCAAAGTCAACCCCAAGTATTGCCGACAGAACTGTAACAGACGGCTGGTGTGGTGTTTTCCAGTCTATTGTCGTCAGCCGGCCAGGGTGGGCGGACCCTGGCTGGGACTCGAACCCTGTCCTACTCCCAGCCAGGGTACGCCCACCCTGGGAGTCGGACATGGTTCGAGTCCCAGCCACCATGTTGTGGGGAGAAAAGACGGCACCCATGTGTCTCCCATCTCACCCATGTGTCTCCCATCTCACCCACGTCTCTCCCATCTCACCCACGTCTCTCCCATCTCACCCCATGTCTACCCAATGTCTTTCTCCCAGCTCACTTGTGTCTTTCCCATCCAAGGTGCTCCCAGTCTGCTGTTCGGCCCGTCATGGGCCACGTGAATTGTATAGAGGTGGTGTTATTCTGTAATTGGCAGTCGGATGGAACTATTTAGGTCTTGTTATAACAAGCAGGACTCTGGAGACATACTACTGTTTTAAATGACTATTGGTCGGCTACCATGGCTACCTCAACTATTTACATATCTAATGCAAAACATTTTCTTCAAACAGTATGCCTGCATAACTAGTGTAGCACCATGAGTTCCCATTAAAACAAGCAGGCTAGTCTTATTTTAGTTAATTGCATATAATCCAAGCCCCGAGTTTGTTACATGTCATTAAAACCAGAAACCTCTGTATAGCAGATTTGCTATGCAAACATTGCATGTTTGCATAAATTACAATAGCACTAATGTGTTCTGTAATCATCAACCTGTCCAGCTTGTAAAACAATATTTAATATCATTTGCCTGTTCTTGGAACCAGCTGACTTGAACATTGTATTTTACAGTGTCTTCTCTACTCTAAAGGCTGGCAGCAGCTCATGTACAGTTGTAACATTGATGTGACAGGTTGACAGCCCTTTGTTTTCATGCCAAGTTTGGCCCCTGGCCATCTAGTCTGGACAACGTGTCCTTGTTGACTTGACCAGCGAGACGAGGGTGGCCTTGAACCTACGCCAACAGCTTTCGCTTTTCCCGATGCATTTACATAAGAAGTTAAAGCCCTCCATGTTTGTTTGTATGACTCTCAGCTGCAAGGTTACGAGAGGCGATAAGATATCTTTGTTTCCGCACGGAAACAAAGATATCGTCACGTCGCGTGGACGACGTGACGACCGGCAGTGGCACAGATGACTGGGGAGGTTTCTATATTTCTGGTGGTCCTTTTCGTTCCATTTGTCTGACACTCTGTGTAATTTTCTGTGTTCAGGGGGGCAGCAGAGTGGTGTGCATCCCTTCAGCGATGAGGACGCCTCTATCGAGACCCTCAGCCACTGCAGCAGTTTCAGTGACCACAACAGTGGAGCTGATGAAGGCAAGTGTGTGTGTGTGTGTGTTTTGGTTTGTGTATTTTAACTATGTGTTGTGTACTTTGTAGGGCCTGTATTTGTGAGGACCTTAAAATGTGGGATGTTTTAGTTGTGTCGCATTCTGATACTTCAATGACTGAGTGGTTTGTCTTTCCCTACCACAACCTCATAAAGCCCCAGGTTGGCTTGGCTAACACACGGCACACACAAACGTGTTTTGCAAGATCCATGCAAATGCGTTGCATTGCGGAAGTACATTGAGGTCAAAATTGAACAAAGGGCACTCTGGCCAGGCCCCCTTGCCCCAATTGTTTCCCACATCCTATTTCAAGACACTTGTGTTTAAACGTATCTGAGTCTGTCTAGCTCTATTGCTGGAGCACGCCATTAACTCTGGACGTTTACATCGATATTCTCGGTTTCAGAACAGTTGCCACCTTAAAAATAGACGATGGACAATGGTGCACTAACATTATTTTGGATATAAGCCCTCACCACTTGTTCTAGATTTCAATATTTTTTCTTCATCTAATATTCCCTTTTCCTAATCTGCTCAGGGGGCGAGACTGCTGAGGATGCCGCCCAGGAAGACTTCCAGTACAAGCTGAAGGGCTTTATCGACAGCACGGTCGATAAGAGGTACGTCTGCTTTAAAAACGGACCTGGAAGTAAAACTAGAGACAAAATACAGAAATTAAGTCTGTTTTTCGTTGTTTTCTATGTATTCTTTTATTGTAGTTCCTGTATTCTGTTAACAGTTAACATTGCAACGCGTTTCAAAACATGATCCTTGTTGTGCTGCATGTAGGGTTCCTAGCCAAAGCTAATTGGCTACCGCTGACCCTAGTTAAAGCTTAGTTATGGTTCCACGTTGACGGAACTCAAGGGACCCCTTACGTCCTTGCAGACTCTCCTTGCGTCCACCGCAAGGGCCTGACGTGCGCCTCCAAAAAGGTGTAACCTTCCGTCGAGGCGTTGCAGCAGCAAGGACTTTGATTGTCCCGCCAACTAAAACCGCCGCAGAACCGAAACACGTTCAAGACTGCGTCGAAGTGTCTGCGTGGAACCGTAACTGAGCCCAAGTTAGGCTTTTCCACGTGACAATCGCTTCAAATTGTTGGTTCTCTAATATAATCGAACCTCGTGCTGACCTCAGTGCGAAGACCAGACAGGGTGCTCTGGACGGGCTGAGGACAGCCATGGCAACCCGCATCCTGTACGAGTTCATCTCGGAGAGGAGGATGACCATCACGGACAGCATCGAGCGCTGTCTCAAGAAAGGTACGCCGCGTGATGCCACGGTGACGTTGTGTGCAGAGGGCGCTTCGTCAGGCTGCCGCACCTGTTGAATTGAAATAAGAGTGGTGCGGGGAAGTGCGTTTATAAAGAAGCGGAAGCTATTCAAATGAGGCAGTGCAGCCAACGACATGCAGGGCTTAAACTCTGACCATTCAAACTATTAATTTGCTTATCTTTTAAGGCCTTAAGATCGCTTGTATTCGTGTCATGCAATATTTTTCCGACTCTTTAATAATGCTTGCTTACCCATTCAAAGCAGACTTGTAGACTTGCCCTCAAACTTGTATGGACACTGCGTTGTTTTTAAAGCGGCCTCCATTTAATGGCACCAGCCTGACTCCCCCTCCTCCCCCCTCCCCCCCATGGTGTCTCTCAGGTAAGGGTGAGGAGCAGAGTGCGGCGGCCTCCCTGGCCTGCCTGCTGTGCATCCAGTTGGGCTCGGGCATCGAAAGCGAGGAGGTGCTGAAGACCCTGAAGCCGCTCTTCATGAGCATCCTGGCGGACACGTCGGCCAACGTCCAGGCCAGACAGGCGGTGAGTCTGAACTTCCATGAACCCACTCCCCACCCCACCCGCCCCAGACTATAGAGCTGCTGCGATTGGTCGCCGTCGTCGATGGCTTGCATGCTGGAAATGCGTTGACGGCGATATTTGAAATGGACGAAGGTTTTTCTTTCCTTCTCCTGAAACTCTTATTCGTTGTAAGAACTGTTGCTCCCGTATCACTGTGTAATTGCTGCGTTAATGTCGGTTGCTTTGGCTCTCGTCAACGCTTAAGGATTTTAAAATTATAAAAGTTGGGGCTGCAGCAAGCAGTCTTGCTTGTAACGGTTTCCCCAGACAGAAAGCATTTAAAGTACGGCAATATTTGCAATTAAAACCCAACTGCTGTTTGTTGGCCTTTCATAAGAGATGTAATGTTTCAAGCATAAATTAAACTATTTAATCATGCTCTCAGTATCGTATGCATCTTTAAGATATCGTCCCCCGATACTTGGATGTTATTTAAACCTGGTACAGAGGTATAGAACAACTTTAGAATTACAAAATGCTCATCTTATACAAAATACTCCGTTATACAATGTAGTCTACAGTTATGTGCGTATGTGCTTTGAAAGTGGAACAATGTTTGTCTGTGTTCATCTAGCCACTTTTGACTTATTTCCTCATTATCTTTGCGAGGCTGTTGAATCATATCCTTCTTTATTTACTGCAGGTCGCCAAAACGCTGGGCCTTTGTACTCTGGTCGCTGAAGACGACATCTTGGTAAGCGAGAATAAATGGAGGTCTATGTTTTTGAATTGGGATGGTCTTTCCATCCCTCTTCGTCGCAGATGCGCCTTCCATCATTGTTGTTATTGGCAACAAAGGAGAGGAAATGGCTTGTAAAAACGTCCGGAAAAGGTCTACAGAACATTTGTAGGCTCCTTTTCACCACCTCGTCCAACTTACTGAACATCCACACCGAGTAGCATTTCTGCTCCCACACTTTCACAAGCACGCAGTCCAACAGTGTTTTGTGTGACCGGCCAGTCCCTCATCGTGTGGGTTTCACCCGGCAGGACGTGCACGCCACCATGGAGAGCTTCGAGCGCCTGTTTGTCCACTCGTACGCCCGCGGCGACGGCAGCCGCCCAGCCATCGGCCCCCAGGTCAGCGCTCTGCACACCAACGCCCTGCTGTCCTGGGCCCTGCTGCTGACCATATGCACCGGCAGCCAGATCCGGGAGGTCCTGCGCAAGTACGAGCTCGCCCACTCCCTCCCTACCTACCTCACTTCCTCACTCAAACCCACTTTTATTTTTTGTAAAGTAAAATATTATACCACCAGGTGTGACTCTGATTAGCCGTTACAAACCAAAGAGCCGCCTCTTCAGACTTCACAGGGGGCCGTGTCCACCTGTGATGCGTGACGGATAGATGAGCAACGTTTTCTACAGTCCACCGGGTAGGCCGGTAGACTGATCTATCCAGCACACATCTCGGTGGACATGCCCACTTGTGATGTCAGAAGAGGCAGATTTGCAAAACGGCTTGTGACGGCTAATCAATCACACCTGGTGGTAATATGATGTAAAATGTCACCTTTAAGCTTCTGATAGCATTTCTTTCTTTGGAAATCTCCTTTCCCACACATTGTTTTAAACTAGGGATGCACAGAATTTTCGGCCACCGAAAATTTTCGGCCGAAAATGGCCCAAAAGCTCATTTTCGGTTTCGGGCCGAAATACTTTTATCACCGAAACAACACGGCCGAAACAGACATCTGTGATGACGGAAACAAAAAGGGCGGCCAGCCCACGCTTGTCTGGATAAGCGCCAATATGTTTGCGGTGTGGACGTTTTTCAATGATTCTGAGAAAGACCCACGTATAACGATTTGCAAAAATTGCAATGCCTTGATTTTAATGAAGTTAGTACACAGTCATCATAGCCATTAATGCAATGGCACTAGGGTTGCCGCAGTGTGAACATTTTCACACCAATTGATACACCGGTATTACAGAGTATAAGCGGTATAAACTTTGAAACTAGGTCAACCGCCATCTTCTCCGTCAACTCTCCTCTCACACTCGGTGACAGCGTCTGGCAGCAGCCAATTCTCGGTGACAGCGTCTTATAACATTCTATATATAATAGGATATAATATAATTGTATATATAATATCACGGCCAAAAGCTCTGTGCGCCTCCGGATGGCCGTAGCGCAAGAGCTCTCGTGGGGGTTGGGCTTCACGGGGTTTGTTTACCGACGTTGCTATGGTTACCAGTCTTGCGTGTTCCAACGCAATATTAGGTAACCTATCTATTAGGTGTGTGTGTGTGTGTGTGTGTTTGTATGTATGTATATTATATATACACACACACCTAATAGATAGGCTACCTAATATATCTATCTATCTATCTATCTATCTATCTATTAAAAAAAAAGCAACCCTAAATAGTACTAATAATTGGCATAATTTGTTTCGGTTTTCGGCCTTGGTTTCCTCATTTTCGGTTTCGGCCAAGAATTTTCATTTCGGTGCATCCCTATTTTAAACCATGCCACCATCTGCCCGTAATACCAGTGTCCTATTGAGCTTATGCGTGTTGCAAGACTCAAAGCAGGCCGTCGTCGTAGCTCGTGTCAACGGATCGTCTGTTGGGTACACTGGACCGCATTGTCTGCGCGTTCTCAGTCCAACAGTCTTGTGAAAAGCGTTGTCCCCTCGTGATCAATGGCCCTGGTTCTTGACATTGCTCTGCCGTGCCACGGGGTAATGACGCCCCACTGCCGTGTTGTCTCCACCCTCGCAGGCACCTTCCCAGGCTGCCCTCGTTGCTGGAGAGCGAGCACGTGAGCATGCGCATCGCGGCGGGAGAGACCATCTCGCTGCTGTTTGAGCTGGCCCGCGACATGGACGCGGTAAGACGCCGACGCATCAAAGACACACCATTAATGCATTTGTCGTTAAAATTGCAAATTAATGTTTTGTATTTTTTTAGGTTCGGCTTTGGGTCTAAAAATGTTTTTTCGGTAATCTTTAGTTATTTATTTTTATTTTCACTTGATTATATTTAGTGGTTTGAATTGGGAGGGGCTGAACGAAAAATCGAATGAACTTTAAAATTATAGTACACTTTGTTTGAAAGGTAGATGAAATAAGCAGTGTATTTATTGCACGTGTTTGCTAGTGTTAACCAGGGTGTCCGCGCATCCTTAAAAATTCTTAAAAAGTCTTAAATTCATGTTTCTAAATTTAAGGCCTTAAAAAGTCTTAAATTCGTTACAAATGTCATATGCTGGTCTTAAATACTGTAACTCAAGGTCTTAAATTTGTCGGGGCAGGACTATATATTTTTATTTTTCTCAGGACTTTTCAGGAAGGACATGTAGAGAGGCTTCTTTCTTGCTAGCTGCATATTTAAATGATTATCTGCGAGCTTGCTAGCTAGTCTGCGACAATGGGTAGGTGCAAATTCAAGGACAGTTGGCTGGAAGACGTCCGTTTCCGAAGTTGGCTCACGTCTGTTGCCAACCCCCAACATCGCGTGTTTTAGGTCTTAAATTTCATTCAAGGAGGTATTAAAAAGGTCTTAAAAAGCCTTAAAGTTGACTTGCTGAAACCTGCAGATACCCTGGTTAACTGGCCTCTCTCTCTCTCTCTCTGCACTGCTCCCAGGAGTTTGAGTTTGAGGACGGGGAGGTCCTGTGCGACAAGCTGAGCGCGCTGGCGACCGACTGCAACAAGCACCGCACCAAGGTGGACAAACGCAAGCAGCGCTCCGTGTTCAGGGACGTTCTGCGGGCCGTGGAGGTGAGCTCGCTCTTAACTGGCCGCATTAGACACGGCCAGAGGACTCCTCGACAACTGCACTTCAGTTAGTCCTGTCTCGCATACGTTTTGCTCTTTTATCTCAAGTGACCGGAATCTATGGACATAATCTGAAGTGGTTGAATGGTTACCGAAATGGTTTCTGTAATATATATATATTTTTTGTTGTTTTTTTCAACACGCAAATCGCCTAAGAGCTATAATTGTTGACACTGAATTATGAGGTCCACTGCAGAGGTCCTTTGAGAGATGTATCTTAATACTAAGACGTGTAGTGCATTTAGATGCATCTCAAGGATGCCTGTTATTTTGTTCAAACTAGAACCATCGTCTTAAGATGCAAACACTGGAATCACTAGACTGTCCCCCTCCCCCCTGGGGTTTAGAATGAAGTACGACTACCCCGCAGTAACGTTGTTCTTCCTCCCTTTCGGTTGCTCTATCCAGGAGGGCGACTTCCAGCCGGAGAGCATCCGCTTCGGGACTGAGCGCATGACTGTCGACAGCTGGAGCAGGAAGCGCATGTACGACGCCTTCCGGGAGTTTGTTGGCGCCGGAATGAACTACCACCTGCAGGTAACGCCTGCAATCGGAGGGTCTCGCGCCTCGCTTGGGAGAATGACAATCTGACCGCTGTAACTGGGAAATGAGTCCCAAGTACTGGACCCGTATACCTGTCGTTTGTCGTTTCTACACTCCAGTGTTGATCCGATGTTGTTGATTCTCCTCTTTGTTGCTTTTAGGCAAATGCGCTAAATGTAAATGCAGTATTTTGTTTTATTTGACAAGCAATTACACGGGACATTGGATTGTTTAGCAGTTGCACGATTTCAATCTTTGACGCTCGTGTTTCAGTATTTGTAGCTTCTAGAGCGTATGATGCCGTGTTGTTGATTTACTTCCACTCTGCGTCCTCCTCCCCCCCCCCCCCCCCCAGGCCAACGAGTTCATCCGAGACGTGTTTGAACTGGGGCCCCCTATGCTGGTCGACTCGGCCACGCTGAAGGCCATGAAGATCTCACGCTTCGAGCGGGTAGGTTCACGGTTAATTCACGGCTTTAATTAAATCGTTATTGTGTCCGGTCGGTCGGTCACCCGGTCTGCACTTGCTCTTTGTCGTCGTGGGTGAAGATGAATACATTTCAAATTAGGGGGACCTTTTCATTATAATCGAGTTTGGTCTCACTATTCAATACTCGGTTCTCGCGGTTTAATTTAAGAATAAATTGCCCTATTCAGTTACTCCCGCAATTGGCTAATTATACTCAGATTTTGTCCACTTTAAGGTGTGTGTGTGTGCGCGTGCGTGCGTGCGTGCGTGTGTGCGTGCTAGGCAAAGGAGACAGGGGATATTTAAATCAGATGGGAGACATTTTGTAACCTTATCGTTCGTGGCCTTGCTCTCTCGTCTGGCTGTTTGTTAACGTCACAATAGTATTGGATTTTTAATCATGGTTGCGAGTCCGTCACTGGATAACTTTGGAAACCTGCGGTGTTGGTATTGACATGCGTGTCTGGACTGAATGCAACGTCACATCGTGACACACAGAAATGTGACCTACTCGTGGCAGTGTGCACGTGCTATTGAATTAAAACGATTATTCCTCTGCAATATTCCTTGCCAACTAGTGGGTGTGTGTTCGATGTCTACATGGTCTACTTCTACTGCACTACGATATGTGTTTATTGGAAAAGTACGGTTATGGCATAATGAGTCACAGTTTTTATATTATGTATTAATAAAATCTGGTTTCTTTTGTCCCTCTTCAGCATCTGTACAATTCTGCTGCGTTCAAGGCCAGGACCAAAGCCAGGAACAAGTTCAGAGATAAGAGGCTAGACGTCGGGGAATTCTAGTTTAATGTTGGGTGTTCTTTCCTAATTGTTTTGGGATCCTCTCAAACTATCTTTGTCTGTTTTTCACTTTTATTTCCATCTATTCCAGACTATCAAATAACAAGGCCATTTATTTATCCATACTTCTGGTCATCGGTGCTGTGTGTGTATATAATAACTACTTTCCTCTGTATTTGTTTTCTTTTGAACGTGTGTTGACCTATTGTCTTGTACCGTGTAACGCTCCTAAATTAATTTCCTTTCCATAGATTTGGGACCTAATAAAATGTCAAGTGTGTTGGTAAGGGGAGAGGAAGCGCCTTGCTAACTATTGTATACAAACAATAAAGGAGAAATGTGTCACGCTAAAGTAGCATGAATAAACGTGAACTGGTAAACCCTTTAACATTTGTCATTTCTGGTATTTTTTTTACTTAAAACGTGCTTTCATAATCTGCTTTAAGATTGTTTTGTCAGTGCAACACACTACATGACTCCAATATTGTGCGCATTGCAGCAAAGCAATTTGCGATATAGAAACATATTTTTTTATTCTTGCAAAGCATTTAGACCGCTTATATAGGTGACGACTTATTTCACCTATATACAAATGTTCCCGTTTATTCACAGAGCAGAAGCCCAGGGTTATATCCCTGGGCTAATTTGAGCCGTTGGTGGATGGATTATACTTGAGAGACTGGAGAGAAAAAAAATCTGGTACTGTAACATAACTCAACAAAAGTGACTCATGGAAAACTAGCTGAAAATGTGCTTGGTCAAGGACACTTCAGTTCTAGTGCACTTGTATATGGTGTGAGAGAACTGGTTCAGTCTCACTGTTTTATGCAACTTTGCAACCCAAACTTATCACCGTGCACGTACAGCTTCAACTTGCCAAACATTTGAACCGTTCTGCCTGTTAAATCAATGTCCCGAAGTGCTTCATTGCACAATACAAACATTGGCTGTTAAAATAGACGGTATGACACGAGACTGTTTTAAGTAATGTCCAAATAGCTTACTTGTAATTGGGCATCTCTCACGACCCCTGAATGCTTGCCAGGTCCCCAGGTGGGGACTGTTCTCTAGGTTGGGGGGAGCTCACGGGTCAGTTAGTCTCAATTCACTTCAATTTAACATCTGAAGTCTGACAGCAGCCTAGCTCAAATCTTTGCTTTCTTAAATTTGTGTCGACCAACCAAGATGGAAAAAAAAAAGGTTTCAGCCACATCGTGGAGACGGGTTTTACAACGGCCCTCCTGTTTTAGTTTCTGGCCCTGGCTCTGAGCCGTCTCCCCTAGGAAGTTTGGTTATAAAGTAGGACTGCTCGATCCGTGATTAACTCAGGTTAGCCTCCGAACCGAGGGAGCAACGAGCCAGTTAAAACCTCTGCTGAAGCGCGACTGGTGCACAGTACCTGTCAATCAACATTTTCTACTAAGAAAATACATGGGCCCTGCCAGCACTCAAACTAGGCCATGGTGACACCCTGCAGTAGGTAATTATTCAGATATATTCATGCGCAGCCACTGCCAGCACTCAAACTAGGCCATGGTGACACCCTGCAGTAGGTAATTATTCAGATATATTCGTGCGTCAGTTTGATTCCTAGGTGTGTGTGTGTGTGTGTGTGTGTGTGTGTGTGTGTGTGTGTGTGTGTGTGTGCGCGCGCACACACTGAGCTCTTTCAACTATACTGCAATAAGTGTTACACATCAGCATTGAATGGCAGTTCCCCAGAGGACCATATATGGGGTTCCTCCAATTATAGTCACAGAGGACGTCACATGATAAAGGCTGCCAACCACAAGGCCGCAAATGGCGCCATCAATAACGTCGGCGGTCCCCTGCTGTGGTGTGGAGCTCTAACATGGCAGGCCGCCAATCGATTGTTTCCACCCCCCGCCCTCCCGCTCTCGTTTACAACCCCACAGCACAGGCGAAACAAGACTTGCCTACAGGGGATTGTTTTTGACATGGAGCCAATACCTTCTTAAAGACTCCTTGCTAGCAGGGCGATTGAGACACACACACACACACACACACACACTCTCTAGAAAAGGTACAAAATGATTTTTGTAATTAGGGTCATAGTGGGCAAGGAATATTGCGTATATATAATTTTCAATTCAGAGTTGAATGACCAAACGGATGCTTGAATGAGATCACACACACACGGTTAGTCCTGTTATGGTTAATTTAAACTGGGCCAAACCTGTTGAGTATTTGTTGAACGAAGCCTTTACAAATACGCGTATGAGTGTATGCGAGTGTGTCCGTCTGTACAATTGTCCACGCGGAACGGAAGACATGCGTCAAAATGGAGTGCAGCACCGGCTTGAGCACTCAAAGCTGTCAGTGTCTGTCACTTCGCTTCCCGTTGTCTGGGATTCAGCCTACGAAGCGAGACCGCAGCTGGTCCCTCTGACCGGATAAAGCACGGTGCGACAGGCAGGAGAGGCTGACGGGTGACATCAGCGGGCAGGTGAACAGCGAACACTCCACAACAAAAAAAGAACCGAGGACGCTCACATTGGTCACCATTTTCCAACCTATGGGTCTGAAGTGTATGGCATGATGGCCACAGTTAAAGGTGACATATTAAACCACCAGGAGTGAGTGGGATTAGACGGTTCAAGTCGTTTTGAAAATGTGCAGCTTCTGACATCACAGGTGGGTGTGTCCACGTAGATGTGTGCTGGATAGATCAGTCTACCGGCCTACCCAGTGGACTGTTGCAAACGTTGCTCATCTATCCGTATTACATCTCGGTAGACACTCCCACCTATGATGTCAGAAGAGACCGATTTTTCAACGGCTTGCAACGGCTAATCACACTCACCTGGTGGTATAATATGTCCCCTTTAAGTGGGCCGGGACCAGTGGTGTCCAACCTGTGTGTCGGGAGCCTGAATTCGATGTGATGGCCACAGTTAAGCTGTTTTCAAAATATATTTCTGTATTCACGCCTACGGTCTTGTCGGTTTAATTTGATCACGAGTAATTTATGATTAACGTGTGAAAAGGGCAAAATAATATTGAGGAAAAATACATGGCTACCTGGCAAAACCTTTTTGATACCGATATAGATGAATATTGATCGCGGAGGGATCCATAAATATGCCTTTCTGAGAGGCAAAGTCAATTATTGCAATGTTCTTTGCTTAAAGGTTTTCCTCTGCCTTTATTAGTTACACCTTATTCCAGAGTTTCAAAACAGATGGATAAACATTGCAAAACTCGTTTGACAAAAATGACCCTAGTTTTCTTTGAACCACTGACGTTTAATGGTACTTATCATGGTCCTCGAGTAGAACCACTGATGCCAGCCTGGCGCCCCTAGATGAGACAAATCGCGATTGCGCCTAACCCCAGTTACCTCACACACACACACACACACACACACACACACACACACACACACACACACACACACACACACACACACACACACACACACACACACACACACACACACACACACACCCGACAAATTACACAAGACGATGACGGTTAAATACATGCTAGAGGCAACACAGATCACTTTTTTTGTCACCAGCTACAGCCACACAACCTCAGACAGAAAACACATACTACAGACACACATACACTTCACTTACAAACAGAGCGACCACCCAAAACACACCTTAAAGGGAATGACAGCCACCAATCATCTGGTATCACTGAATCTGCTCACACCACAGAGACCAACATCACACCATCCAAGCACTATTCACATCACTCTGGAATAGCGGTTATCACACAAGAATGAGTAAAGGAACAGTATTACAGTAGTATAATATTACGTAAACAAGGCCTAGGATATCTTCACCAGGAGGCATAGAGGCATACATCCATGTTATTTCATCAGCAACTATCGATTGATTAAATAAATCTGAATACGATTGAACATTTTTACTTTCAGCTAGAATCGTGTGTACCTTGGAACAACAGCGCGGTTTGTTTTGCTGATTGATGTAGAATTTACGAGTGGTCTGGCAGCCTTCCAACACAACACAGAGCAGCGTTGACCTTTTCCACAATTGACAAAAGGGAGGGAAACCAACTTGTATGCTAATGCTAATTGCCTTTGTGATTAGCTTCACTCCTACATCGATCGCACAGCAGATTGCGCACGTTGGTTCATTTGCTGTTGCACTGTTGAATTAATCATAACAGAATATAGTCACACAATTTCTAAACTTGTTTAATTTCTGCGACGGAATGGATCCCCATCACCGACACAACTTTACACTGGGATGTGGGACAGAATAAGGTCTCTCACCCAAAAGCACACAGATTATTCAATATGAATTATGAATGCATGGCTATTCCCTTGCCTTGATAACTTTTCTAATGTTGAAAATTGGACGCCAGGGGGTGGAACGTGAGTACCTTTGCAGCCAGTCAACCTTCAGGGCACTGAAGGTGTCAGGTTATTCTAAATGTGAAGAAACTTCAAGTCTGAATTTCAAGATTAAACTCTCAGGGTTAAAAGACATTGTTCTAATGCTATGGTCCTGTACAGAACTCAAGTCAAAGTGGTGACCAATGGGAATTACAAAAAAACGATGGCTAAAGACAGTCCAAAGGCCGACAAGTTAAAAAATGGTGACAATGAAGCAACAATGAAGGCCGACTAATGCAGTCGAATGGATAGACTGAAATAGGCCCAAACTTCAACCACAACACACAGCGGTATGAAATCCGACGCAACCGACAAATCCCTGAAGAGACATCTAAATGGGTTGACTCTTTTACAACAACTTTAACTAAAACTATAACTGAGAACTGCTGAAGCCAAGCATTATTTATAACCTGTACAGGGCTGCTCAGGTTTTCTCCGTTCCCTTAATGAGTTGAAAGGTATATTTAAACAAAAATATATCATAAAACATGAAAATTGACAAATTTTAAATACCCCCAAAAATATCCTTTTAATAAAATAGGATATAAATAATAAGAGAGACTTCAACTTTGAGGATAACATTGCAATACAAAAATGACTTTACATATTGTGAAAGAATATAGCCTCATTTCAAGTAAAAATATGGGCTTCTGAGTAACAGTCGAATGGACTGATCACATAAACAGGAATTAATATGGCTTGGATTTGGACTGCTTGAAGCAAAGGTCTAATGAAGCATGACTATACTCAATTTTCAAATTAGCATTTGATACGGTCTACCTTCTCCTCATTGCTTGCTGTTATTCTGTCATTTTGGACGGCAATACACAACCCAAATAATGAGCAGATGGAGGTGAAAGAAGATGATAAGCGCTGCGTTAATAGGCACTGTCTCCAAGTATCTTGTTCATCGCTGATACGCATTAGCTGGTTTCGGGGCGGTTGATGCAATTTATGGAAATGCAATCAATAAAAGAAAAAAGTCATAACATAAATCTGTAAACCAGGACAGCGTCTCAGCTAAAAAACTTCTTGAAAAGCAAGTGCAATAACCTACTTTCAGACAATGCCATACATCTAGAAACTAAACAGATATTCTTCATGTTCAATTAAACAGTTCAAAACTACTTCTGTTTAAAATAGTATGATCATTAAGGTTTGCGATTGAAAACACAGTCAGTTCTACACAGAGCTTAGCATTTACCACGCTGCCAATGAACACAATTGTACGCTTCGGGTTGTGCACAAGGTTAAACGAGGCCACATATCACTGAACAGGCCTACCCGCTCAACCACGTATCCTTGTGTATCGCTCTGTCTGCTGTGTATGTAGTGTATCGCTATGGGATTGAAGCGTGATCGAAGACGCGTTTTTTTGTACCTAAATAACACGCCCAACGCACCAACGTGCAGAGTTCAGTTTTTTACTTTTTACGCTCCTACACGTGACGCTTAGCCGCGATAGCCAATCAGCGTTGAGCTTGACCCGATGTGACTGGCAGAGAGACGGAGCCGAGGACGCCCAGAAGAAGAAAGAACATGGACGACCAAGTCATCGTTTCAGTGTGTGTTGAAACGATGAGGAGGTGGTGAAACTCACCCAGCTGTGAGCGCCTACAGAGGATGTCATGCACTAGACTTTAGATTGTCTGCTTGACCCCGAGCCCGAGCCGACCCACGGGCCGCGAAGCAAGACACCTCCGCTGCGTGTCGGTGTCCAGGTTCACCCTGTCGGGGCTTATTTTCCAGATAATGGCCGGCGTTCTATACATTATCCCTTACATATAGATTTAGCAGAGTAGGCCTGTAACAAATGGTAACAAAGTTACACATGTATTAAAAAAAATGTCGGGTTGAAATCGGGCTCAGGCTCATAATTACAGTTAATGTGTCTGGCCGGGCGGGGCTTGGACAGAATATGCACGGGCTCGGGCCGGATCGGGCTTTCCTACTCCCCTCAATCTCCCACAACAAATACAGCGCAGCAATGGTGGTGATCTCAGCCATGTTCGTGGAGCAAAAGAAAAGTAGCGGGGGAAAATAAGTTTTGGGCGGGCTCAACTAGCTGCGTAGGCGCGTTGAACCATTTTTGTGACACACAATGATCAAGCGTCAGGTTAGGCGCATTACGCGCGTAACACGTTCAGTGTGGCCGTACCTTAAGCTGCGGCTTAGAGCGTCTAAACCGGCTGGATTTTGCACAGATTCCCGCTGGCGTCCGGCTGGTTTAGCCCTTTTACTGCGCCATTCTAGGGCCGGATTTTGGCCTTTTTGGCTTTCCATATGTGGCCTTCTTGGCTTTTCATAGGCGCGGAAAATTAGCTCCTTTTGCATACCTAATAGCTGCGGCTATTAGTTATGCAAAACTAGCCCCTCACTCTTTTTCGCTTGACCACTAAGTTTGAAAGCTTTCTAACCAATCAGTGAAGAGAAATGCCGAACTAAAGTAATGCATTGTCGAGAGCTGAGGAGGGAGAGGAACATTAAATTCTCGTGGTCTTTAAAGCGATTACGTAGCTGGGCAAGGGTGTTATCCACAATGTCACTGTGAAGTTGCTGATACCTAGCGCGAATGTCCCCCTGCGCTCCGCCTCTCCGCGGGATTGGTGTGCCGGTTTCACAAACAGTAGCCTCATAGGTCTCGTCAAATCGCCCTCTCTCCTTCTCAATGGTGTCACAGAACTCGTCCATTTTTGCCAGGCAAAACTGTACATCCAGCGATTTCTTTTGCAATATGTGCCGAACAGCACATCCGAATACTCAAAAAGCCCTTGAAAAGTGGAAAGTGGAAATCAAAAACACAAACTCAAAATCATCGAGGTGTGCGTTGAATCTGTCTGCACAGCGAACAGAATCCTCATCATAATCCTTGTGATGTTGCACTATGTGATCAAATAGCTCCTTAAGAACAACTCTCTTCTCAAAGACTGTGTTGACCAATCGAGAGTTGTATTGGAGCCATCTTGTTGGAGCCACATGAGGAAGACGCCGCTGGCAGATTTCGTCAAGCAGCTGTGTGCATTTTGAGGATCTGGAAAAAATCGCAGAGAGGCCACTGAGATGTGCAAAAAAGATCCTGCATTGTCTGAGCTTGGATGCACCTTGGGTCAGGACCAAAATAAGACGGTGTGCATAGCGGTGACTGAACAACACCCTAGGAGCCCTCTCCTTAACTTTAGCCGGCACCCCATTTATGCCTGATGCCATTACGGCAGCGCCATCATAGCACTGTGCCACAACTGTATCCAGACATTTGTGCTCCTCAAGGAAACAGATTACAAGGGCCGCAATGTCATCAGCCCGCTTGCCGCCCGACACATCAGTAAAGCTGACAAACCTCTGCTTGATGCCGGCGTCTGTCACAGCGGAGCACAAGTGACATCTGGGCTGTTACACTCACATCAGTCGTTTCGTCCACCATGACCGCGACAAAGGGCGCTTTATTTATTTCCCCTTGGATCTCCTCTCCCATCACTTCGACAATGGCACTTATCAGGTCGTTTTGTAAGTGCCAGTGAACACCTTGTTCGTTGATAGGTGGTAATGCAAGTCCTTGTCGTGTTCGGCCAGAAAGGAAATAAGCTCCACGTAGTTACCCCAATTTGCAGAGTCCTTGCTCTCATCGTGTCCCCTGAATGAAAGCTCTTGTTTCCCCAAAAAGATGACACAATCGATTTGTTTCTTGAGTATTTCCCGATTTTTCCTCACGATTTTGTTGTGGAGTTTGTTGTTTCCCTTCTTATTTGCTCATTGAGTTGAAAATCCACTCGGGTGTCTCCGAACGTCTTCAACAAAACTGTTGCATGCAAGTGGCCCGCCGTACTTTGGTGTCTCAATGCCGCCTTTGTAAGGCAACTCAGGTTGGAAAACCCACCGTGCTCCAAACACCACATCGATCCGTTGCAAATAGCAAGCATTCCCAGCAATACAGATTACAATGACCACTTGGCGCTGTCAGCCAACTATACCTCTCATAGTTGCTGGATTATAAGTGCCGCACAAATCCTTTGGCTGGCTGGGTCAGAGCAGCTAGCTGCGGTGTTGGTCGTCTCTGTTTCACAATTTCTAGCTTTTCTGAGAAAATCCTTCTTGAAAAAGACTTTTTCAACAAGTCGGCCACAATATCCACTCCTTCTCCTCTGTCATTCATTATAATTAAAATGAATCTAATCCACAAAAAAAAACCTAATGATCAATATAATTTCGCTGCTAGCTAGTTGTAATTCTTTTTGTTTTCCTCCAGATGGCGTCAAACGACAAGGCCAGCTAGAATGCCTAGACGTGTAAAAGGATACGCCCAACTCTGCATACTCAAAATCTGATTGGTGGAAAAACATGTCAATCAACAACATAGTCCCCATTAGCGTCAACAGCGAGGGGATTCTCTCAGGATTCTGAAGGCCTCGACTATATTTTCTTTTTACCCGGAGACAGCGCAGGGAATTAATCTGATTGGAAGAAACAATGTATGATTAGCCTGTATATAGATATACAGTATATCCTACATAAACAATGTATTAATGTATTAGATATCTATATATCTTATAGACTGTAGAGACTGTATCTCTGACTGTTGCTGCAGCAGCAGTTTATTCTGTCTTGACACTTTGTATGGATATTTTGAATTTGCTTTTATTAACAACGTTATTTCCTTAAATTATTATAATGTTTACAGTGATTTTTTATATGTCCTCTTTATGTAGGCCTATGTTGCTTTGGAATAAAGCATCTGCCAAATACTTGAGAAAGTGATCAGACCAGAACGGGTGAAATTCAAAATACATAAAAAGCAGCCAGGGTAAATGCAGACTGACCATTTACAGTGTTTCAAAAATAAGAGAATAAAATACAAAAGAATTATCATGGAAAATAAATCTATCGCATTAGGCCTGATTATCATGAATTAGGAGTGGAATTCAAAATACAATAAAAAGCAATCAGGGTAAAGGCAGACTGACCAATGTAGTATATGCAAGGTAAGGTGAATGTAAAAAATATCAATATCTAGGATGTGGGATTAAAACCCTGAAAGAGGACTGTTTTGCATAGCTTCTTTCTCGTGCTTCCTTTCTGAAGTTCAAGAGAGGCGAGTTGGGCTATGTGGTGCAGCCTTATCTTATGAAGCACAGACACAACCAATGATAACAAGTCTGAATGGTGCTCAAACTGTGTTCCCCAAGCAGAGATGCGTCCTCTGTTCCAATCTCCCCTCAGACTTTATGCTGATCCCGGGCTCCCCATCCCAAGATGTTGGTCACATTTCTCTTGCCCAGCAGCCAATGCTGCGTCTATGTAGGACTATCAGATGTCTATGGGCTACATGAGCTGAGTATTGTGTTTATTTAGAAAATTGACCGGATGCTCTATGGCTTTTACTTTGTCACTTCCTGCCCGGCTCGATCTGCGCTGTTGAAATTGACGCGGTTCAGCAACGGCTCGCGTCAAAAATAGAAGTGCTACTGAATGACTTCCTGCCGTCAACGGAAATCAATGAGAGCAACTGAAAAACTTTTTGGGAATTGTTCACCTCTTGATGATACTGCTCTTGGCTGGTGATTTTAAAGTAAATCTTGGGCCTCAGCTCCTTTGTTCTGTTTTTTTGGATGAGCCACAACCACAGCTAATTGGGCCGCCATCACAGGTACCTATACTACTACCACAGTTAGTTAGCCTTATCATCATTGCTAGCTGGGCCTCTACCACTGCTAGCTGGACTACCACTACACCAGGCCGGGCTCCCACCACCACCAGCTGGGCCTCCACCAATCCCAGCTGGGCCTCGACCAATGCTAGCTGGGTCACCACCACAGCTAGCCGGACTTCCACCACAGCTAGCTGGGCCACTACTACAGCTAGCTGGGTCTCCACCACTGCTAGCTTGGCCTCCACCATTGCTAGCTGGGCCTCCACCAATGCTAGCTGGGCCACCATCATTGCTAGCTGGGCTTCCACCACTGCTAGCTCGGCCTCAACCACTGCCAACCGGGCCTCCACCACAGCAAGCTGGGCTACCACCACTGCTAGCTGGGCTACCACCACTGCTAGCTGGGCTACCACCACTGCTAGCTGGGCTACCACCACACCAGGCCAGGCTCCCACCACCACCAGCTGGGCCTCTGTCACGTTAAAATTGTACCGGGGGCGAAAATTGTACCGGCCTACGTCATCGTTTGTTTACATCCTGACAACCTGCCCGGCAACAGACGACGCGATGCAGAAAACATGTTTCCAAACGACGAAATAACATAATACAGATAGCGGATCGCTATCTGTATTATGATAGATAGCGATAACAATTGTTTTTACTTTATATTTGTATTGTATTTAATTGTTCAATCGAAACAATAAAAAATTTTGCCCGCAAAACGGGCGATCGCGTCAAATGACAAATGTCATTTGACGTGGCAGAACATTTGTCATTTGACGCGACGGCCCGTTTCGCGGGCAAATTTTTTTATTGTTTCGATTAAACAATTAAATACAATACAAATATAAAGTAAAAACAATCTGTAATTTGTTATTTCGTCGTTTGGAAACATGTTTTCTGCATCGCGTCGTCTGTTGCCGGGCAGGTTGTCAGGATGTAAACAAACGATGACGTAGGCCGGTACAATTTTCGCCCCCGGTACAATTTTAACGTGACACCTCCACCACTGCCAGCTGAGCCACAGCTACACCAGGCCAGACTCTCACCACAACAGGTTGGGCTCCCACCACAGCAAGCTGGGCTTCTAATACACCAGGCCAGGTCCCTACCACTGTCTGCTGGGTCTCCACCAGCTGGGATTCCATCATACCAGGCCAGGCTTTCTCCACCTCTAATTGAGTTCTCACCGCATCAGTCTGAGCAATTGCCTCAGTTAAGCAGCCAAACTGAGCAACAACCACCACAATATGTTCACAAAATGTGCTACAACCCCAAGTAACTCATCCAACAAAGAAAATACTAAATTTGCTAAATCCGGCAATTAAGGAGCAACAAAAAATGCATTCCTTTAAAACCCTTAATAAAACCATTTGGGACTCACCAAGTGAAATTCTACTGGGCCATATTAACATTTGCAGCATTGTCAACACAACAGAGCAAATGGAACATTTATTGAGTGACTCTAATATTGACATAGGCCTACTTGGAGTATCTGAAAGTTGGTTGACACATTCATCATCTACAGCAGCTATCAGTATTCCAGGATATAATGTATTTAGAAAAGATAGAGAAACAGGGCGAGGAGGGGGAATATTAATCTATGTCAGAGACAAGTTTAAATGTGAACTAATAAGGTGGCCTAAAGAAGTAAATGTTGAGTGTATTGGTCTTAATATATCACTTAGTTCTTCGATGTGTTTTACTGTGATTTGTGTTCATCGGCCTCCTTCAGCAAAGGATGTATTTTATGGCCATCTTAAGACAATTTTAAATCATTGCAGCTCTAAAAAGGAAAGCACCCTTCTTGGTGATTTTAATATCAACTGGGACATCAAGTCAGATAGGAAAAAAATTAAGCAGCTTACAGATAGGCTAAGTACAATTGGATGCAAATCATAAAAGGGTACTCAACAAGCGTAACAAATACATCACATACAACAATTGATCTAATATTTACTAATAAACCTGAAAGAATTTCTAAGACTTTTAATCTATTATCTGGTTTATCAGATCACAATTTTATCCTGTACTTGAGGAAAATTAAGAGGACGCACCTAATGGCTTCCACTAGAGGTCAACAAGACTATTTCATACCCAAAAGCCAGCAACAACACCTGAATGAGGAAATCCAAAATGTAGATTGGTCTAATATTTTAGAAAATAATGACATCGAGGCCAGCTCAGATAGGTTCATTAAAAAAGTAAATGACATTGTAACGCACTTTAAAAAAAAAGGTAAATCCAAGGAATATAAAAATGATCTGCCGTGGTTGAACAAGAAATTATAAAATTAATGAAAAATAGAGACAACGCTTTAAAGCAATCTCTAAGAACAAAAACTGCAAGTGACAGACAAATCTTTACATCACTATGAAACAAAATTCTGAGGATGACTCGCAAATCGAAAGCTGAGTTCTACATTGAGACGATAAAAGGGGCAAATGGTAATGGAAAGCTAATATGGAACAATTTAAATCAATTATTGAGATGGGACAAGTCCAACTTGTCCCATCTCTGGAGTTGTAGATCTTAGGGATCTACAACTCCAGGTAAATGATAAGCTAACTAACAATCTAGACATCATTGTAAATTATCTCAACAGATTTACTTTAACTGCTCGCAGAATCCTCACAATCCTGTCGATGCAAGCAAACCAATGTTTAGCATAGAAGAAATATCTGTCCTGGAGGTAATAAAAATAATCTCATCCCTAAAAAGTTCAAAGGCCAGAGATACATTTGGTCTTACTAGTGACTTTTTGAAGACCCATAAAGAGGCTCTTGCTGACCCAATTGCACATCTTGTAAATCTATCCACAAAACAAGGAGCGGTACCATCAACATGGAAGATTGCTAGGGTCGCCCCAGTCTTTAAGGCTGGGGACAAGACAAAATCTGAGAACTATCGACCAATAAGTATCTTGCCCATAATTTCCAAAGTAGCAGAGAAATGGGTTACCACAAAACTGACAGAACACTTAAATAATGGCTATGCCACTCTTCATCCAATGCAGTTTGGATTTAGGAAACTTCACTCAACAGAGGCTGCTACTTGCTATTTCCTAGAAAACTTAAAAAGCCTACTGGATCAAGGCGGCTTTGTAGCTGCAGTATTTCTAGATTTAAAGCGTGCTTTTGACACCATTAATCATGACTTGCTTATTGCCAAATTAACCCATTTTAACTTCTCAAACAGTGCCCTCTGTTGGATGAAATCATACCTGTCAGACAGAAAACAGGCAGTTCAAATTGGTGATTCATTATCTTCATATCTCACTTGTTCTGCTGGAGTACCACAGGGCTCATTATTGGGCCCTGTTTTATTCAGCCTGTATGTCAATAACTTACCAGATGTCTGTAGAAATATTAAAATGCAACTATATGCTGACGATACTGTATTATACTGTCATGCCAGCTCAATCAAAGAAGCTGCTGCAGTACTCTCAGGAGCCATGGTGCCAGTGTCCCATTGGCTCCAAAACTGTTGTCTACATCTGAATACAAAAGAACTGTCTGTATATTGTTCTCCGGACAGCCAACTGCGGAACAGCAACCATCAGTCATGGTGGGTGGTGCGAGACTTGAGGTGGTTGAATATTTTAAGTACCTCGCGGTCATCTTCGATTCGAACCTTAATTTTAAGCAGCATGTTAAGAAAGTTAAAAACACAATTAAATTCAATTCATCAAATTTCAAGCATATAAGACCTTTCCTGACTATGGAGACAACAAAGACTTATATGCATGCAATGATATTTACTTACATCTCGTACTGTTACACAACATGGTCACATGCATCTGAGAGCACTTTAAAACCGAAGTCTTTATTCAAGAGAACTCTTAAAACACTAGACAAAAAACCTATATACTACCATTATTGTAAAATTATAAATAAGCACAAAATCATGGACCTTGATAGATTTCAGCTGTTTTTGGATGTCTGTCTAATCTTTAAGGATCTGAACAGTCTAGCCCCTCCACCATTACAGAACTTTATAAAGAAGAAATCCTCTAGAATAAATACCAGAGCACTAACTAGAGGTGACTGTGAAATACAATGCCGCAAGACCAAATTTGGTCAAATGGTGATGTCCATCAGAGGAACACAGTCCTGGAATATATTACCATCTCATGTTAGAGACTGTGCCACTTACACCACCTTTAAAAAGACCCTTAAACAGTGGTTAGTAGCAAGCCAGACCTGCTCTCATTTAACTTTTTCTACATGGACTCTTGATGTGAATTGGCACTTATTTTGTGTGTAAAAGTGTTTTATCTATTTTGTATACTGGTACAGTATGTTGTTTTTATGTTTTTGACTTGCCTTAGGACAACGGATGTCAATTAGCAACTAAGCTAACTCCTGCATATTTATATTGATGCTCTGGCTGACATGTTGATTAATGTGCAATGTCCTAATCAAATAAATAAATAATATTAATAGTAATAAAACTATGCCGGTAAGAAACTAAAACTGTGATTCTGAAAAAAGTATTAAAGCTATCAGTGGTAAACAGTTGAAAAATCAAATCATCAAAAATCAACAAAAAAAATTTGCTTTATTTAACAAGGCATATCATTAAGAAAAAATTTCTTTTTTACAGTGATGGCCTGACAAAAAGCACAAGTTTCTAGAGGGGGAAGGGGAAAGGGGCAGTGAGAAAGGATCATAG
The DNA here is from genome assembly GCA_900291075.1 of Melanogrammus aeglefinus. NCBI lineage: Eukaryota > Metazoa > Chordata > Actinopteri > Gadiformes > Gadidae > Melanogrammus > Melanogrammus aeglefinus. The sequence goes on from OLKM01000080.1 coordinate 483,442, forward strand.
GATAGAGAGGCAACAGCACAAAATCACAGCTGTACAGACATACAACAAGGCAGCATTTGTTTTGGCATTAGCTCATGTAATGGCCGCTTTGGCCACAGCCGTACCAGGTGACAGGTGGACGTGGGGATTGGCCTTGCCATGATTCTTGCTCGTTACGCTGTGATGAGCCTCGTCGTCTTCGACGTCCACCTTGGTATGACCCGCGACGATACCGGTATGGAGGTTGTTGGTGTTGTTGGTTTTGCCATTGTTCAGGTTGATTCTGGGTATTGAGATAGCGTCGGGTTTCTGTGCCTGTGTTTCCAAGGTTGATGTGGAGGCTGCATATTGGTTGAGCGCTGGTGATGAGCCTCGTCGTCTTCGACGTCCACCTGTGGAATGACCCGCTCCATGATGCCTGTTTTGCAGTCATACTCTGCGATATGGGAGGGTTGTTGGTGTTGTTGGTTTTGCCATTGTTCAGGTTGATTCTGGGTATTGAGATAGCGTCCTCTGGGGCCGTCTTTTCTATTGCATTTTTCTTCGACATTTGTTCATAGGAATGCCACACTGCTATGTGTACGTTAAATTTGTTCGCTGTTCTTCCTGCTGTGCGTTGCGCCATTCCTTTTCCTCAGAATGTTTTCTCTTGCACATCTGAGAGGCCCCAATTCTAGCGATCCACCGAGTGGCCATCTATTTTCTAGGTCGCCTTTGGTCCACTCATGCCAGCTGGAAGACATCTTGATGAGCTGATCCTTCTCATAGATGTGCTCGTTGATCAGCTGGGTTAGAGGTGAGGGTGTACCGTCCGGTAGAGAATGCTGTGATAAACTGTTCCCCATTTCAGGGCTGGTTGGCTCCGTGTATAAAACTTAAAATTGGAGAGGCGTTCTTCACTTCTTATACTGCCACTTCCTGAAGGGAAAAGAGTATACATTTAGAAGAATATAAAATTTTACAGATGGTTCAAACAATTAAAGTTGTTGAATAGAAAGAATTGTAATTATAATAGTTAAACCATAGTTAAAAATTACATTGTTATGAACCCTATTTTTATCCAAAATGCATGGGTGTTCTGCAGATCTTATCCTAGGAATGGCTCCCCTAATTTCAGCACACACACACGGAGACACACAATCACTCAAACACAACAAAAAGAAAGACAGACGGGCCCAATGATCTAGCTAAAAACACATACTATTCCTCTAAACGTTAATGTAGAGTAAACTACGTCAGGTTTGGACAGTATTAACTACCACTCTCCCACTTCCTAAGTTGGGTGAGGTAGGGATTTCCCTGAACTCATAAAGAGTCCCCAGCACTGGTTTACCCCTGGACTTGACGAGTGGTATTGGGGAAAACTGTTTTAATTTTTCTGTGTTTGTGCTACATAAAGAATAAGATAAAACCCTCAACCAGAGGTTTTGCCTTCTTTCAGCTATATTGATACTATTTTATCAAGAGAGAGAGACCGGGGCAGGAGAGAGATTGGGAGGGAGAGCGCAAGATATGGGAGAGAGAGAAAGAGATGGGAGAGAGAACAAGAGGGGTGAGCAAATAGGGCTCGTAAGTCCGCCCCTTCCGCTAGACCCCAATGGGACCCATGAGATTGTAAAATATGAATGGGTTTCAATGGAGAAAAAGTAATATTTTCTTGTCCCAGTCTTTATATGCCCTGGATTACGCATATGTTGTTTATGGATTTAAATGATGATTTTTCATGCAAAGAAAACTAAAAAGTTTGATAATGCTAGCTTTGTGTGAGGCCGATTTGTGAACTACAGCTCTTCGCTGCTCTCGACGCGAATGATATACGCCACCAACCGCACTTGGAACTCCGGTACAGACATGGCGATCTCTGTGCTCCACTTTTCTCCAAGGGGGGATAAAAGTATCGTAAGAGGTGAAAAACATTATTTGTCGGGCATGTGGAGAGTTTGTTATGCCGATTTGAGATTGTCGGTCTTGTTGACGCCAGTTGCAGGGAGTGTGACTAGCTGAATCTTACAGGATGTGGTCTCTATGACATAGCCGTGTAAGGACTGACTGGTTACCAAACCAGTTTACCGTTGAGTCGCCACGCGAACGTTCAAGGGTTAACGACAACCTCTTATAAACAACCATCCTGGACTTTATCACTCCGTCACACAATAATTAACAATTATTCGCCGAAGGCGAAGTGGATAGTGGTAAATAGTAGGAGTAGGCACAAAAACGCAAACACACACTGAAACACATAATAGGACTATTTACCACTATCCACAGAACCGGAGGAGAATAATTGTTTAAGTACATACTACACGGGAACTTCATCAAAACAAGCCAAAACCAGATTTCATAGGTTTATTTTTCAATGTTCAATGTTCTTACTGCTCGTTTAGAGCTGAAAAACGAGCATAGAAAGTATAATTTATTAACGCCAAAGTCAACTAAACAAGATTTACAGAGGGATTGGAGGTTTGGCGATATTATAAGAGGAATCAACCTTCACTTAAAGTTGAAGCCATTTTGCGACAATCATTATCCCCGAGTTTCGTAGGTGGATAATGAAGATTATCCTGAGATAGCGAACCAATCAGATTGCGCCATCTAGGGAGGTTTCTGTGTAGTATGTACTAACACGCGTTATACCACACGCCAGGTTCTTTTAGGAGAATGGATCCGACAAACATACTCAATCTACAGTACAGCAGATTTCAAAATGCTCTGCTTACCTCTGCCGGCTGTTGACCGAGAATACACGGCTCGCCGAGTTGAGTTGTCTGGGCGCGGTTCTTCAAAACTGGCTTGCACAACTGGCTTGTTTGCCAGTTGATGAAAAATAAATTTGTTCTTTTTGGTATGGCCGCCCTCGGGCTAGGTATGACTCAGAGAGCGGTAAATGTTCCGCACGTGGTTTATTCTAACAGAGACACAAGATCAACGTGCGTGCCTTCTGGAGGTTGTTCATGAAGCATCTCTAGAACACAGGTAAACAAACGTTACATTCGGAGGGGGCGGATTGGTAAATTAGCCCCGCCTAACGACTTTCAAACTCTCCTCCTCCGTCCCCTGATACTACATCCTCCTCTCTCCATCTCTCTCTACTCCCATCAGTCTATATCTCTCTCTCTGTCCCATTACATGAATCTTTTGTCAGCCCAAAATGTTTCCCCTGATGAATAACGACTTTGCTGTTTAGTTCCACCATTCATTGCAACGGTTGAGTGGGAGCGAAGGAACAATTTAGTCTAGTTCCAAAACTCAACAGAGGATGGCAGTATATCAACACTGTAACCACAGCGACGTCTAACATCCGATTGGCAGCGCTCTCATTCATTCAAACAACCCCCCTGTCAGTCTTGTTACGAATAAGGGATATATGTGCACTAAAAACAGTAGCCTATCCTATAGAGAGAAACAGTTGCTCATGTTAGCGTTCATGCTACTTTGTGTTACAATGCTGGCCCTGCACATCACATTGTGTGTGTGTGTGTGTGTGTGTGTGTGTGTGTGTGTGTGTGTGTGTGTGTGTGTACCTGACACCAGAGAGTCAAGCGGTAAGCATTTGCCATGCTGGGAGCAGATGCAAACATACACACACACACTATGACTCATACTGGCAACACACGTTGTGCACAGTCATAAACACTTTCACACCTCCTTCTCTTTCCCCTGATACTACATCCCCCAGTCAGTCAGTCAGTCAGTCAGTCCAGTCAGTCAGTCGCAGTCAGTCAGTCAGTCAGTCAGTCAGTCAGTCAGTCAGTCAGTCAGTCAGTCAGTCAGTCAGTCAGTCAGTCAGTCAGTCAGTCAGTCAGTCAGTCAGTCAGTCAGTCAGTCAGTCAGTCAGTCAGTCAGTCAGTCAGTCAGTCAGTCAGTCAGTCAGTCACTCTCTCTCTCTCTCTCTCTCTCTCTCTCTCTCTCTCTCTCTCTCTCTCTCTCTCTCTCTCTCTCTCTCTCTCTACTCTTCTCTCTCTCCTCTCTCTCTCTCGTCTCTCTCTCTCTCTCTCTCTCTCTCTCTCTCTCTCTCTCTCTCTCTCTCTCTCTCTCTCTCTCTCTCTCTCTCAGTGATAACAGACACTGAACTCCATCACCACTAACTGTTCCCTAGGGGGTGCCTGGGAGTGGGGGGGGGTCAGGGGGCTCTGGTTCAGGGGGAAACACCTGCCTTGGTGTGTGAGCAAAGACATCTGTCACACACCCTAAACTGTCAAGGGCACAAGCACATCTACACACACAAGCGCATGCCTTTCCTCCGTTTCTCAGGAAACCAAAAAATGCTGTGAATACTCAATACCTGTTAAAAACTGCTGGAAACCAACCAAACCCACGGCCACACACACACACGCCTTTCCTCTGTAGCCTCAGAAAACCCCCAAAACGCTGTCCTTCAGTAAATACTCAACTGCAACTTTCTGCGTGTGGCATGGTGCACTCGGCTGCGCCCGCCACCCACCCACCCACACCACACCACCCACACCACAGCACCACCACACACACCCACACACACACACACACCACACACACACACACACACACACACACACACACACACACACACACACACACACACACACACACACACACACACACACACACACACACACACACACACACTTTTTTTCGGATTATAATTAATGTGTGTGTTTATGTGTGTTTGTCATTTATTCTAAAGTTTATGCATTGAGGAACAGTACTACTTGTACAAATGTTCAGAAATATCTAATATGGCCCATTTTAATTGCCTCGAACTCTATGTGTAATAATGTGTGTTTGTGTGTATGGGGGTGTGTGTGTAGTTTGGTTTTTTCTTGGTGTTTGTGCCATTCTTTTTCCATTCTTTTTAAATTCCTGCATTGAAGTCATTGGCATGGTAAAAATCAATGTGGTCTACGATGGGACTGGCCTACCAGGCGGTCAAGGGAGCTGCCCCTTCCTTCCTCCGAGCGTTGGTCACACCTCACATCTCAGCTCGAGGAAGTCTGGCAGCGCCATCGCTAAGAGCAAGCAAAGGTCGCACGACAAAGTCACAACTCTTCTCTGTATTGGCACCGCAGTGGTGGAACGAGCTCCCTGCCGGCGTCAGGACCGCAGAGTCGCGTACGAGCTTCCGCAAGAGACTCAAGACTCCCTTGTTCAGAGTTCACCTGGACTCTGCATAGCCTCCCTCCTCACCCGCCTTCTACATTACTCCTCAAAATACCCCTCTTACGCACCTATTGTACGTTTTTGTACATCCTGGCACTTAACGTACACACTTATTGTATGTTTGTATGTCATGGCACTTACTAATTGTTTGTTTGTACGTCTTGGCACATAATGTACACACTTATTGTATGCATATGTACGTCCTGGCACTTAATGCACGCAATAATTGTATGTTCGTACGTCCTGGCTCTTAACGAATGGTACTTAGCATCGTGTAGCATATAATCCTACCTTTGTTGATTATAGGTAATGGGCTAGCCTAGCAATTGTTAGTGCTTGACACTCACTTACATTCTAGGAACGTCCTTACCATACCGTTAGCGATATATTACTGGCTCTCTGTCTTCTGACAAATGTACCTATGATAAGTCGCTTTGAATAAAAGCGTCTGATAAATGCCCTCAATTTAAATGTCTATCTAAGTGTTGCATGGCGGAGTGCAAAATCCACTTACAGTATTTAATAAACACAACTTGTTGTTTCTTTGATTTAGATTCCGATTGACCTGTGTGTGCTCCAGATACAATGTAGTTTCTGGTTCCTTGTGTCATTTGAATATGTTTTACCATTAATCATTAAGTCAATCAGCAGCAGCTTGCAGTGGATTATTCCCAGGTAGTTCTTACCCAGCAGAACTACTGGGTCAGAACACATTTAGATGCATACAGAAAATGCATCACTTTCAATACTACCATTAATTAGAGCTCAACATATTTCCATGGCCACATTGCAACTTGCACTCTAGAGATTGAGCAAAAACCAGAAGAAGCCTACTATCTTAAAAATGCATGTGAACCTCATGGAAGTCGTTGCTAAATCCGTCCACGGCCAAATAAATGTTTCAGCAGATATCTTAGATAACATATTGAGCTAGCCGAGCAATTTCGTGTTTATACTAAGGCATTTATTCAGTTTGGGAAATGCCACAATCTCAAGAAAACGTTAGCTAAAGTTGGCAGACTGACTCGACAAGGTCACAACCCCGCAGTCCTCACCGATGGTGGTCCTCCTGGAGTTTGGAAATAAGCAAGCACCAATGCCTTGCCAATTACCATGGTAAAGCACCCCACCTGCCCTCCTGCTTGATTCAGATTCAGGCTACTTGTCATTAAGCAGCAGGTAGCTAGGGATAGCCCACAGGTAGATTGGGAATATGGGGATCGAACCTAGTGCCTTTTTGAGAGCCACCACTAGGTCGACTTGTTGCATCGATCACCCAAAATATAGAGTCCAGATCCATGGGGTATTTTTAATGCGTCCAATGAGCTGCGGAATCTCAGGGTTTCATTTGTACTGAAGTGTCTTCCCATATGGATTACTGTGACTGATTGGACCAATAAAACCATTTGCTTTTCACTCCAAAAAATACTAAATAAAAAGTCTGCCTAATTCATCCTAAACCCTCATTTCCCCCCTCCGGACTTCTGCTACCTTTGAATGCATTCCTCCTTTTTGAGGAATCCTCACAAAAACCTGAAAGAAATTTAAGGCCATCAGCTGCCCTTTATAATTAGACGGCTCACCTAGTCCGAGCTATACATACTAGACGTTATCTTAGATCCATGTTACACAGGCTCACAGGAAGACATGCTATCCGTTCGAGACATTTTTGTGAATTAATTATCGTGATGGTAATCAATGAACTGAGGTAAGCATCCATTAATTCATGCAGATCTCAAAATTAAAGTTGTTGAAGTCATTCATTAAGTTAGACGGGGAGACTCAGATTTGTAAGAGCGTGTGAGACAGGATGCTATGCTACAGGCTACACTGCCATGAATGATAGATTTGGACACAAATATATACACGTTCAGACATATTTATACCTATATTCTTATGCCTTGACGAAAGGAAAATTGATACACTGATACAGTCAAATACATTGATATGCACACATCCACACCACACACACTCGCACACAAAAACGCAAACACACACTAAAACACATGTAAATAAACTCAAAGATATTAACACACAGAGATTATACCCCCCCAAACACACACACACACACACACACACATGCACACCCACACCCACACCCACACCCACACCCACACACACGGCATATTCGTCGAGGCTTCCCTCCGTTGCAGAGGTGGTGGTTGTTGCCAAGGCTCAGAGGGAGCGTGCTGATTGGCTGTCCAGGCTCATCACCGGGCGGAAAGCAGAGGCGGGATTGGCCGACTTCACAGGGGAAGCTTTTGAACCCCGTCTCTCCTCCCCTCGCCTCTAGGTCCTCCGCTCATCCTGAACCGAACCGCTGGATGTCTTATCACACTCATTATCGCCCGTCACACACACCTCGCACACATTAATTAACTCGGCTTCACAGCTCACGTGCTATTGGACAGGAGACAGAGAGAGCGGGAGAGGGAGAGGGAGGGGGAGAGGGAGAGAGAGAGAGAGGGGGGGAGAGAGAGAGAGAGAGAAAGGGGGGGAGAGAGAGAGAGAGAGAGAGAGAGAGAGAGAGAGAGAGAGAGAGAGAGAGAGAGAGAGAGAGAGAGAGAGAGAGAGAGAGAGAGAGAGAGAGAGAAGGGGGGTGAGAGAGCGATACAGAGAGGGGAGGGGGAGGGAGACAGAAGAATAAAGCAGTTTGTGTAGACTAATCTGTGGGAAATATCAAACGAATGGATACAAAATCAGGGAGAGGAGGTTTATCACAGAGTAATATTGTTCTGTTTCAAGTCCACACGAGGACGGGGTGGGAGAGGGCAGCTGGGTGTGTGTGTGTGTGTGTGTGTGTGTGTGTGCTGTGTGTGTGTGTGTGTGTGTGTGTGTGTGTGTGTGTGTGTGTCTGTGTGTGTGTGTGTGTGTGTGTCTGTGTCTGTGTGTGTGTGGGAGGGGATATGGATGTGGATGGGGGAGATATCTTGCTACACGATATGAAACGCATGGAGATGATCATAACAAAGCTGCAGAAATCCTCTCCACGCCAGCCAGCATAGGCAGTACACACAAACACACACCACACACAATACACACAAACATATATATAGCACACCCACTCTGGTTTTCATACACTGATAAGCACAGCCGACAAAATATGTCCTCTGCCTAAGGGTTAACACGTGTGTGTGTGTGTGTGTGTGTGTGTGTGTGTGTGTGTGTGTGTGTGTGTGTCGTGTGTGTGTGTGTGTGTGTGTGTGTGTGTGTGTGTGTGTGTGTGTGCACCTGCATGACTGTGTGCGCATGTGCCTGCATGTTTTTACATGTGTGTGTTTCCACATTTGTGTCTGTTTATGTGCATGTGTGTTTTTAGGTGTGTGGGTGTGTGCGTGGGTCCACACGCGTGAGTGTGTGAGTGAGCGAGTGAGTGCACGTGAGTGTATACAAGCTGTTAGCCTGGGATTGCTTGTGTGCTTTGTGGGAATGGCTCGAAGCACTTGTGTATGAATGTGTGTGTGTGTGTGTGTGTGTGTGTGTGTGTGTGTGTGTGTGTGTGTGTGTGTGTGTGTGTGTGTGTGTGTGTGTGTGTGTGTGTGTGTGTGTGTGTGTGGGCTGTGCACGTTTGAGAGCCCTGGCGTGCACGTACTGAATTAAACAAGGTCATCCACTTCCATGGCTCAGTACAAGTCCAACAACAGTTATAGTAGGATATGAACATAGTACATGTAGTATGAATGAATCTAGTGTGGTAAATACATGTAGTATTGCATGAATATAGTACAGGTAGTGGTTTGTCAATATAGTACAGGTAGTGGTGAGTGAATATAGTATGTACATGTTGTGTATGAATATAGTGTGTTAAATACATGAAGTGGAGAATCGTGTGTTAAAAACATATAGTTATGTATGAATATAGTGTGTTCAAAATATGTAGTTATGGATGAATATAGTATGGTATATGCATGAGGTAATGTATGAACATAGTGTGGTATATATATGAGGTAGTGTATAAATATTCTAGGGTATATACATGTAGCAGGGTATTAATATAGCAGGGTCAATTAATGTAGAAGTGTTTGAATATAGTATGTACATGTAGTAGTGTACAAATGTAAACATATATACTACTATCATAGCATTTATCCATTATCCATTAACTACTTCTATAGCATAGATGTGAGGATACATATGCTAGATTTAAGTACAAACAAGGGGTCACGGCATGGAGTGGGCTGCAACGGTACCAAAGGAAGCCATGCTATGCCCTGAACACGTCTGCGAGTCCACGAGCTGTCGGAGAGCCAATTATTGTCAGTTAGCTGCAGTCCATATATCTGTCATTCTTTTTACTAGGTATTCAGGGTTCAAATGTATTCTGTCATCAATTCTAACAAGTGAACCCCCCCCCCCCCCCCTCCCATTTATTTATAGGCTGCCATTTCCGTATCCATCAGAGCTGTCGACGCTTAGCATGTATGGTATTCTATCTCTCCCTTCCACCTCCTCTTCGCTCCTGTCTCTTCGTGTTTGGAGGAGCTTTAAGGGTGACGAACAGGACATGTTGCACAGGAGGGAAGGTTAAGCTATAATGAGTGTCAGTAACAAGTGACATTTTTATATTCATGTGAATGAATGAATTAAATGCAATTCTCGTCCAAGGTCTCTTTCTGAAGCCCTCAACGAATGTGTGCTATGCATTAGATTGGATATCTCTGTGGGTGTGCTGTGTGTGTTTGTGAATACATATATATATATACACATATATATATATATACACACATATATACACACATATATATATATATATATATATATATATATATATATATATACATATATATATATACACACACATATAATATATATACACACATATATATATACACCACATATACATACATATACACAACACACACACATACACACACACACCACACACACACACACACACACACACACACACACACACACACACACACACACACACACACATATATATATATATATATATAAAAATTATTCTTATTATTGGGTTCCTAGTCTGGATATAAACCTATGCCTTTCAGAAAAGAACAGAAAATAGTATATTCCCGCCCAAATGATGTGTGAGAATCCAGCACCTCACAAGGTATAAATACAAAGCCTATAGTTCAAAGTCTCTTGGCAGATAACAAATCTTCCTTTGATAGGTCAGACTAGAGGCAAACAGAGACATCAAGATTATAATCACAAAAACAAAATAACTTATTGGAGTGTTCCTTGCATTCAAGCGCACTCGCGCACGCACACGCACACACGCATGCACACACGCATGCACGCACCAGCACACGCACACACACACACAAATTGTCCTTGACAATAGAATGTGTGTGTCAGTGTGTGTATGATTTTGGTCTACGTTTACATTTTTGGACAGCAAATTTAAGCATTGAAGAAAAAGATCAATAAACCCTAAGATTTGCTATTTCTTATGAGATATAAAAGGACTTTCAACTTGTGTAGCTGATAATGATTAAATGTAGAAACATGAAGCCGTGGATGTTTGTGTATTTATGCTTGTGTTTTTATGCTTGCTAATTGCTTATGTAAGCTAGGAGGGAGCCAGGTTAAACAGTTTGTTTGTCATTACAAAGTAGTCCATGGAGTGTGTGTGTGTGTGTGTGTGTGTGTGTGTGTGTGTGTGTGTGTGTGTGTGTGTGTGTGTGTGTGTGTGTGTGTGTGTGTGTGTGTGTGTGTGTGTGTGTGTGTGTGTGTGTGTGTGTGTGTGTGTGTGTGTGTGCATGTGCGTGTGTGTGTGTTTTGTGACACGTAATTACCTTTCAAAGGGCAGTTTGAACTGGCCTAGCCATGCTTGTCATCAAACAGCATTGTGCAAACTGTGTTAAGTGCTGAGCTCAACTCAACCAAAACATAGCCTAGCATTACAGTCCGATTCAAGTTTGCTGAGATTAAAAAGAGTAAAGCCCTATTTAAAACTAAATGTTTTTACAATTTAGGTAAACTAAAGATAGCTCAATCTTATTTTCAGCCAATAAACTTGTCTTGAATCAATATCTAAAGATGTGGTCTATGTTGAGAGATGTACATGGGCTTTAGCGATTTGGCTACATAGCATAAAATAAGCGTTTGATCTAGTTTGTACGATGTGAATTGTAAGAAAAGTTTTTATTTCAACGAAATACCCATCATTTTGTTGTCTTTATATTCTTGTGGAATAAGATAGTGGTAACAAATTGCAACTAATAACTTTAGAAACTATAGGCTGGTAAATCAATGTAGCATTATTGAACTGAATCAAAATGAAAAACGAATAAAATATTAAAACCTAGATAGTTTCAGCTGCCAAAGATGTAAGAAAGTAAATGCCATATCTGTACATCAAACCATACGCAATAATGATATACTTAAGACATCAGGTTTTTACCAGTGTGTATCGAGGTAATTCAAGCTAGGATCAACCACATAATCTGTGTGTATATATTTCTGTATATTGTATTATAAACAGTTCACTGCACATCCTGTATGAGTATGCGACAAAGAAAAACCTTTGAATCTTTGAATCTATTCTTATTTTCATATAAGGCGGATGGAGTTGGTAGAAACTAACAAGGGGCCAACGCTCTCCGTTTCGGCCCGCTGGCTGTGTGACAGGCTAATGACAGAGCGGCGATGTTGTGACACACCAGGTGAAGTCTATCTGTTTCAGCAGCGCCGCGAGTCAACAACACTGCCGCGCGACTGAACGCCCCCGACTGAAGAACCACAAAAAAGGCCTCGTCATTTGCATAAAGATGCAGACATCTCTAATGTTTTGCCGTAAAAAAATGAATCACTTGATAAACAGTGAGTTTAGAGACGTCACCGTCGATGAACTGAGATTGAAACTGATCGAAAAGAAGCCGTTTCGCTCCGACAACGCTATGTGCAAAACCGAGGGGGAGTCGTAAACGTGGCAACGCGCGATGAAAATAAACACCCCACCGCAGTCATGCAGTGCTAAATTGGTTGATCAACAAGCCGATGACATCCATCTCTTACTCCGTCCCCCCCCCCCCCCCCCCCCGTCCCCCATGTGTTCCTCACATCCATTATTCTGTAGATGAAGTTGCTTTAAGTACTAGCCCGCGGGTAGTCAACGTTTCATCACTAGGTCAGCCTGCTTCCAGCATAAAGGAGCGCGAGTGGCTCTGGAGGTAGAGCGGGTTGACTGGTAACCGGAAGGTTGCTAGTTCGATCCCCGGCTCCTCCCAGCGAAGTGTCGAGGTGTCACTGAGGAAGACGCCTCCACCTGACTGTTCCAGACGAGCTGGTTGTCACCTGGTCTGGTTGACTTTTATCCAAACCGACTTACAACCATTCCTTCACTCATTCACACACAGACAGCGTGTGAATAAGTGAATGAATGGTTGTAATATATATGACGCTTTGGTTAAAAGCGTCAGCAAAACCCCCTGAATGTAAATGTATGGAGTAGACACCATAGTTACCGTTTTGAGCGACACCTGTGATTGCCCTACCGTGACACCTGTGTGTAAAGGGTCTGTTATGGTCGAGTTGCATTGGACTCGATGGTCCGTGGCGTGTCTAAGGTGAGCCTCACACTGGCCTCCCCTGAACTCTTTGTTGCATGAGTGGAATTACTAGGATTGCAAGGAATTTCAAGAGAAGATCGCACAGCATCTGGTCCATTTTCAGCATTCCTGTCTGTGCAATACGGGAAACTCTGAGAATATATCTTGGCTGCCTTCGGCGCATATTCAACACGGATGATGGTCAAATTATGAAAATCAGGTGGAATGTATGCCTCTCTCTGCCCGGGAGGTGATGGTGGTGGTGGTGGTGGAGGTGGTGGAGGTGGTGGAGGTGGTGGTGGGGAAGTCTGAGATATGAGCGCCGTGAATAAATTGAACTCGAAAGTTTGCTCATGCAGAATATATCAAATCAAAACAACGGGCAATCGCAAGCTTATTTTTGGCATTTATTTGCCCACCGGCTCGATTGCAATACATGGAATCACATGAAAAAATAAATACACTATCGCTATGACAACGGCTTCTCTCCAATAAGACAAGGGTTGAAGCGAGGAGTTTGAAGCCTTGGAAAGACCAACAACCAACAACAAGTTCAAATAAAATATGAAGACCTCTCTAAAACAGATTGTGAGGACAAAGCTCCTCACCTTTCTCCTTCACATAATTTGTATTTTATTTTCTTCAGCACGATCGAGGAGAAAGAGGATGGTATAACGAGTTAAAGGACTTCTGTGTGTGTGTGTGTGTGCGAGTACGTGTATGTATGTATGTATGTATGTATGTATGTATGTATGTATGTATGTATGTATGTATGTATGTATGTATGTATGTATGTATGTATGTATGTATGTATGCATGTATGCATGTATGCATGTTTGCATGTGCGTGTGTTATCAACGGGGAATGACGGTGATATGGCGGCCGTTCCTTCTACCTATTACCCCGGGGACAGTTGGCCGTGAACAAGAGGGGATCCGGGGGTCCCCCCCTACTGAATATGCAGGCTTCCTAATGAGGGGTGTTCATTGCCTAAGATCCCGCCCATGGTAGCCCCCCCCCCCCCACGGCCACGGGCCATCCTTTTGCCCTTTGGAGATTGTGTAATCATTTCTCAGGGCCTGACCTGCCCCCCCCCCCCCCCCCCCCGGGCCCTGATTTACAGTTATTGCACACAGAGGTCACGGGAGGTAATTTGGAGATGGAAAAAACGCATGGACAGGAGGAAGAGGAGGAGGAAGGGTTTGAATTCTATAAATATTTGTACAGGCGTCCTCTCCTCCTCTTCCCAATTTCGCTAACTCCTCCTCCTCCTCCTCTGCCTCTCCGTCCTCCTCGACCCCTCATCCTCCAACTCTTTCCCCTTATCTTCCTCATCATCATCATCTTCATCATACTTTCCCTCGCTCCCCTTCCTCTTCATCTATTTAAACTCCTCTTCCTCATGCTTCAACTCTTCACCCCCGCCTCCTCTTCCTCCACACCCCCTCACACTCAAACTTTTCCCCCCTCATCTTTCTCATCCTCCAGGTCTCCCTCCTCCTCTTCCTCACCGCCCCCTCAACCTCTAACTCATTCCCGCCCCTCCTCCTCCTCCTCTTCCACCTCCTCCTCCTCTTCCTCCCTCGCTGCCACCTCCTCCACCTCCTCCCTCTCCTCCTCCTCCTCCGGCCCCTCCTCCCTCTCTTCCTCCTCCTCCTCCCTCTCTTCCTCCTCCTCCTCCCCCTCCTCCTCCCTCTCTTCCTCCTCCTCCCCCCTCCTCTCTCTCCTCTCCTCTCCTCCTCCTCTCTCCTCCTCCTCCTCCTCTCTCTTCCTTCCTCCTCCCTCCTCCTCTCTTCCTCCTCTTCCTCCTCCTCCACCTCCTCTACCTCTCTTCCTCCTCTTCCTCCTCCTCAACCGCTCTTCCTCCTCCTCTTCCTCCTCCTCCTCCTCCGCTCTCTCTCCTCCTCTTCCTCCTCCTCCTCCTCCTCTCCTCTCTTCCTCCTCCTCCCCCTCCTCCCTCTCTTCCTCCTCCTCCCTCTCTTCCTCCTCCTCCTCCTCCTTCCATTGTGTATTTTATTCATTGCCATCCGGCCGCTCTTTATTTACTATTCCGTGTCGTATAGCATGGTACCGCGTGTTCCGAATGTTTCTCTGCGAGCGCTCCGGGTTATCTGAGCATTTCAATGCCAGGAACGCCGGCACCGTATGCATGAAGAATAAAGTTGGATTTGAACCTGAAGGTCGTGTTGTGCCGAATAACGAGCCATGCAGGGTCTGGTTGTTGTTGGTGTTGTTTGCGAGGGCACCTATGCGTGTTAGAGTGCTCGACCACAGAGGGGGAGAGAGGGGGAGAGAGAGCGAGCGGTAAAGTGTCATCTGCTGCTACCTTCGTTGTGTTTGTCCCCCACCTGTGTATGTGTGCTCTCTCTGTGTGTGTGTGTGTGTGTGTGTGTGTGTGTGTGTGTGTGTGTGTGTGTGTGTGTGTGTGTGTGTGTGTGTGTGTGTGTGTTTTGGGTTTGCATGTACGTGCGTATCTGTCTGTCTATCTGTCTGTCTGTGTGTGTGGACGTACATGAGTACACTTTGTCTGTGTCCTTATGTAGAGGCTGATTGCTCAGCCGGTGGAGTGGGCCCAATCAGGCACTGACGGAGAGAAAAACCTGATCATTGTAATTACGTCTCTCCCTACTGGGAATAGTGCACACACTCACACACTCTCACACTCACACACACACAGCTAAGTACTGGTTCTACATTTCAATCCGTTTCCAAGTAAAACTGGACAATACCAAATGCATCTGTGTGTGTGTTAGTGCTCCTGTGTGCTTGAGTGTGTGTGCATGTATGCGTGTGTGCGTATGCGTGTGTGTGTGCGTGCCTGTGCATGTGTGCGTGTGCTGGTTCATGCTTGTGCATGTTTGTGTGCGTGTGTGTGTGTGCACATGTATAAGTGTGTGACGGTGCATGTGTAAGTGTGTGTGCGTATGTGCTTGTATGTGTGCTTGCGTGCGTACCTGCCCATTTGTGTGTGCACGCGTGCCAGGGCCCGTGAAGGAGAGAGGAGGATGACAGAAAGGTCACCCAGCAAACGTGATGAATTCATCGCTGTTAGTTTCTTGGAAGCTGAGGGGTTGTCTGTTGTCTCCTGGCTGCTATCCAGGGAGGCGCACTCCCAAACCATCTACCCCCCCCCACACAGACACACACACACACACCCCACCACCCTCCCTACCTGTGGCTAGGAAGCAGTGGCTCATAGCCCTGCGGAACCGGCGTACAAATGTATACACAGACATCCACGAGTATTATGTTCATCATTGCGATATATATTCCAATATACTACAATATACACACGTGGACAAAATTGTTGGTACCTCTTAATGAAAGAAAAACCCACAATGGTCACTGAATAAAAATTTACTGAAAATTAACCAATGAAAATCAGACATTGCTTTTGAATTGTGGTTCAACAGAATCCTTTTAAAAAACAAACTAATGAAACAGGCCTGGACAAAAATGATGGTACCCCTAGAAAAAAATGAAGATAATTTGACCATAGGGAAATGTTAAACTAAGGTGTGTCCTCCAATTAGCATCATAGGTGTCTTCAAACTTGTAATCAGTCAGTCTGCCTATTTAAAGGGTGAAAAGTAGTCAATGTGCTGTTTGGTGACATGGTGTGTACCACACTGAACATGGACAACAGGTAGGGTGACCAGATCCCAATTCACCAGAAGTGGGACAAAGACTACTTTTGTGCGGTACAATGCGGGACAAAGTGGGTAGGCCCGGTTTTACGTGAAATTACGGGGTTTGAACACTTGTTAGTTCGGCTGCTGTACGCAGATAAGGATCTGCGTTTGAATCTTGTTTGGGTTTTAGCAGGAACGTATGCATGGACTGGGAAGCCTCCTCTTGAGCAACCCGTTGTTTGGGACTCACATTTTCTGTGTCTTTTTACGTCGAATTCACCTCTGTGTGAAATGGAAAATTGACTTATGCAAACGTCACATAACACTTTACAAGACTCCCCTTGCACTGGTTTCACCCAGGGATAAATGGTTTCTCAGTCTTTGTTGTAGCTGCATTTCCTTTATGTCGTACGGGTCGCGCTCTCCTCCATATCTCCTGCCGTTCTGACCCGATTGTTTCTTGTTGGTGCGTGTGCCCTTAACCGGCGTCCGCGTCCCAGTTTGATTGACATGATCAAACAGCCCGCCCCTCCCCCTGATGCCAGCCCTCACTGCTGTCTCCGCGCACAGCTATTGGATAAATGCCAGATTATAAAACACGCATTTCCAAAAAAAAAAAAAATCGAGTCTGACCGTCAATAACAATGCAGGACAATGTCTCAATTTGCGGGACGTGTACAAAGTCATGGAAATGCGGGACTGTCCCGCACAAAGCGGGAGATCTGGTCACCCTAACCACAGGAAGCGAAGGAGAAAGTTGTCTCAGGAGATTAGAAAGAATATTATAGCCAAGCATGTAAAAGGTAAAGGCTATAAGACCATCTCCAAGCAGCTTAATGTTCCTGTGACTACAGTTGCACATATTATTCAAAAGTTTAAGATCCATGGTCCTGTAGCCAACCTCCCTGGACGTGGCCGCAGGAGGAAAATTGATGACAAAATGAAGAGATGGATAATAAGAATGGTAACCAAAGAGCCCAGAACAACCTCCAAAGAAATTAAAGGTGAACTCCAAGGTCAAGGTACATCAGTGTCAGATCGCACCATCCGTCGTTGTTTGAGCCAAAGTGGACTTTATGGGAGATGACCAAGGAGGACACCACTGTTGAAAGCAAATCATAAAAAAAGCGAGACTTGAATTTGCCAAAATGCATATTGACAAGCCACAAAGCTAATGGGAGAATGTCCTGTGGACAGATGAGACAAAACTGGAGCTTTTTGGCAAGGCACATCAGCTCCATGTTCACACAGAAATGAAGCATACCAAGAAAAGAACACTGTCCCTACTGTGAAACATGGAGGAGGCTCAGTTATGTTCTGGGGCTGCTTTGCTGCATCTTGCACAGGGTGTCTTGAATATGTGCAGGGTACAATGAAATCTCAAGACTATCAAGGCATTCTGGAGAGAAACGTGCTGCCTAGTGTCAGGAAGCTTGGTCTCAGTCGCAGGTCATTGGTCCTCCAAAAAGATAATGACCCAAAACACACAGCTAAAAACACCCAAGAATGGCTAAGAGCAAGACATTGGACTATTCTGAAGTGGCCTTCTATGAGCCATGATCTAAATCCTATTGAACATTTGTGGAAGGAGCTGAAACATGCCATCTGCAGAAGGCACCCTTCAAACCTGAGACAACTGGAGCAATTTGCTAATGAAGACTGGGCCAAAATACCTGTTGGCAGGAGCAAAAGTTTCATTGACAGTTACAAAAATCTTTGATTGCAGTGATTGCCTCAAAAGGTTGTGCAACAAAAGTTAAGGGTACCATCATTTTTGTCCAGGCCTGTTTAATTAGTTTGTTTTTTAAAATGATTCTGTTGAACCACAATTCAAAAGCAATGTCTGATTTTCATTGGTTAATTTTCAGTATTTTTTATTTATTATTTAGTTATTTCAGTTACCATTGTGGGTTTTTCTTTCATTAACAGAGGGGTATCAACAATTTTGTCCACGTGTGTATATTTCCATAATTGCGTCTGTGTATCAATTTAGTGTGTATTGACACTTTCGTGCCATTTCTGTCTGAAACCTTGGCATAGGTTTACCTTTTAATTTTTCTTTTTTTTTTTGGAACTTTCTACATAGGAATCCGTGTGTATTATGTTAATCATTATGATATATCTGCAATATATATTTCCATAATTGCTTCTGTGTATTTATTTATTGTGTCTTTGGTGACATTTTTGTCCGTAACTGTGGTGTTTTATTCTTTAAATTTTGCTTTCTTTCGCCCAGTCGCTCTTGAAAAGGTAATTCTGAGTCTTGACGAGACTGCTAAATAACAAGGCTCTATAGAATGTAGAATGCTGGGGAGCCTCTAAGCCTCCTGGGAAATATACACACTCCCCCAAGCCATCAATGCATATCTCTCTCTCTCTCTCTCTCTCTCTCTCTCTCTCTCTCTCTCTCTCTCTCTCTCTCTCTCTCTCTCTCTCCTCTCTCTCTCTCTTCTCTCTCTCTCTCTCTCTCTCTCTCTCTCTCTCTCTCTCTCTCTCTCTCTCTCTCTCTCTCTCTCTCTCTCTCTCTCTCTCTCTCTCTCTCTCTCTCTCTCTCTCGCAGAGGTTAATCTTCTGCATGTAATACATTTCATCACATTGAGTTTCACCTCAGCCTTTTTATCCAAAGTGACATAAAGTGTGTGTGTTAGCGTGCATGCACGTTTGTGTGTGTGAGCGTGTACATACACAGCTTTTCCTTTGTATCCTTCACGCAACATACTATCCACTGACTAAGCCATTGTTGAGAGAGAGAAGAACAAGAACAAGAAGAGAGTTTTCCGGGAGGTGATTAGTTGCGGTAATCCTGACGGGCTTTGGTGCTTCATGTTTCACCCCCCTCCCTCTCCTGTGTCACACACTTCCTGCCTGCGCCCTGAATCTCAACTCACCGGTGATGAAACAAATAAGCAATCTGTTCCCGGTGGGCCGAGGTGGACAGCTCCTGCTCTGCTGTCTGTCGCTCTCTCTGATGAACGCTGGGACACACCAAACAAAGTTGGTGAGCCGTCTCTGGATCCAACGTTCAATGGAGCGCCGTGTTAGAACCCACACATGTCAGGTTATTATGTCCTCGGACTGATCTGTGAGGCTATTAGGAGGTTTGTCCCCAGTGGGAGGTGAAGAATGGGAACATGGCTAGGGATTTGTTGCAGTGATTGTCGTCGTTTCATATTGTACTTTGAATTAGTCAAGTGTATTGCGTATACTGGCATTTGATAGGGGGATAGGAGAAATATGTCCTGACTGATATTAACAGATGCTGGATTGTCCATGCAATAGTTTGGATGGGATACAACTTAAAAACTCTGCTGTCATGGACACATTTACGTTCTTTTATTCAAACACTCAGGACACTGACATTTTTATTTTGGTACATTATATGCCCAAGCAAATATGTTGCAAGATAAAAAAAATGATGATGGAATATGTTACTCAGTCTATTGAATTGTATGGTATTCTTTCATACATGAAGCTTTGTTCAATACTTGATTCTGATTGGTCAATTAGGGCATTCAACGTGTAAAGCAGACCGCTGCTATGAATAATCATTGTTGTGGATGCTATTTCCAACCGCAGAATCAAAGGGACTGGTTTTTTTTAGCCAAAAACATTACAATATGTTTCATAATCAATCAAATATTGAAGCTGTTTTTATAATTTGTGTCAAATGATTGCGTTCTTTAGTAAGTGGCAGTGTAATAATTGGGCGAAGACACAGCGAGCTGGTCGTTATCGCAGCATGATAGGGTATTGCTGGCCCTGTACATCCTCCCCTACATATATTATACTGCTGGGCCCACCCCTACTGTACATCACAATGTATGTACTCAGAAGTCACTCATGGGAGGCGCTTAGAATGAAAGTGTCCCTGTATAGGGTGTACATGGTGTCAACGCCCTGCCTACTGTCTGCACTTCAGAGGTCAGCTTAACCAGAGACAGTGGCAGGGCTGGTTGAAACAGTTACCAGGGGCTTGTCCCTCTTATGCAATGCTGAGGAAGGGAAGAGGCCATGATTCACTCACTCACATGCACGTACGCACGCACAGACAGACATTGTGGGGACGTGTCTGTGCCGTTCGCAGGCAGGGGTCCCTTTGAAACCAAGTCGCACTATCGGAGTGTTTCGTCTTGGCTTCTGTGTCCAGCGTATATACTCACACCTCGTCATACATTAGACGTTAGGTTGCTAGATTGATCCCCGACCTTCGAGTGGGGTGTCGGGGTGCCCCTGAGCAAGGCACCTCACCCTAACTGCGCCTGTCACCTTGCATGGTTGACTCCGCCGTCGGTGTGTGAATGTGTGTACGAGTTTGGTTATAATAAGTAGCTTTGGACAAAAGCCTCTGCTAAATGCCCTAAATGTAAATGCAATGTGAAATGGTTGAAATTGCTTCTTCAGGTTGATTCTGATAATTCCGAGAATCTGATAATCTGTGATTTGTTGCCCCCCCCCCCCCCCCACCCACCCGACAGCATGGCAAGAACACCTGCAGCTGGTTGCACCAGCAGAACGTAAGGTCCCACTTAGGCTACGTTGAACGTAAATCCCCCAAACGTTCAACTTTACACTACTAAGAAATAGCAGTTGCACCAAGCAGATAGTTTCAACGTAACACTAAGTTATAACTTATACATTACACCTCCCCTCTAGCTGGTGTAAGTTCCATATAAAGACCGTTAAATACGTTAAGAGTTCAACACAAAAGATATTCGTTTTGAGCAATGGGAAGAGGAGTTTCAACGCGGTTTGCGCCGGGAACGGATTGTCCGTGACCGTATCGATCCATTTCTTCAGTATGATGATGTTGATTTATATGCGCGATTTCTGTTTTGCTGGGTGTAATTACTGAGAATAACCGGCCTTCTTGACAACGACCTGCAGCACAACACAAACCGAAATTCGGCTCTAAGTCCAGCGATACAAGTGTGCTTGGCTCCGAGATATTTTTTATACAAAACCTAGTTGGTGACTCGATCCAAATAAAAACAACTTGAGCCCACGTACAAACCAACATTTCCAGAGCTATTCCATACAATGCATAGCCAGGTAGAGGCTAACTCAGACAAAAACTCACGACACACACAACGAATAGCATACAAAGCATAATTTATTTATTTATTATAAAATCCGCCATCAAATAGCTTAACCTCACGCCTATACCGTCCAAGTCAATTTTAGAGAATAAATGACTGAAACTGTTTTGTTTGCCTTCTCATTTGGGTGCTTCTGCTAACGCGTCTTCACTCGGATAAGGTGGAAACTTGCCAGTGCTTCCTGTTTACATTGTTGGCTGTCCAAGATTGGCTTGAAATGATCTAAACGTCATTAAAAGCGACATTGGTACAATTTACGCACTACTAGTAATGTAACAACTTAAGTTATGGTGTGCAACCAAAATTTAGAACACCTTGAGACCCCGTTTACACGAGCATGTGTATTTTTATAAACAAAGACATTTCCCTACGTTTGAGCCTTTCATTTAGACGCAAACGGAGAATTCGCCCCGTAAAACGGTTATCCAAAAAAACTCCGGCCAAAGTGATTTTTTTGGAAAACTTTGTTTATGCGTTTGGTTGTAAACATTGTAAACTGTGGTAAACTGAGTTTTGGGCAGCCAACGTCACAGTATGCGACAGAAGTGTCGAATGTGCGACCAATGTTTACATTTACATGTTCTCACGTGCGACTTCACATTTTAGGGCTGAGGTGATCATGGATGCGCTCAGAATAGCCATCGCGTTTATGTTGGTGCAGACCCTTTTTGTCTGTTTGCATTTGCAAATTCAGCTCCTATTTTATGTGGAGGAGCACAGAAGAATGAGTGCTCGGAGATCAGCAATGTTGCAACAACTTGCTTAACCGCTGCTATCCGAAGAAGAGAGTACACTTCCGTTTCCGGTGGCTCGGGCAACTTTTCAGGATTCTGATTGGTTAATGTGAGCTTGAGCTTATCGTTAGACTGCCACTGTGGTTTGGCGTGCTCATGACAGCATGTAGGCCTATGTACACATTTTTTTAAAAAAACGGTCTCGTGTAAATGCAGTTTTATTTTCAAACGTAGATGGCCAGATATTCGTTTAGGAAAATACCCTGCTTCGTGTAAACGTAGTCTGAGTTTGAAACTAGCTACGTCGAGCGTAGGGTTAAGGCGGACTTTCCACCCGAACTTATGATCGGCTTTACCTTCTGCTGGTGCAACCGACTGCTGAAGCTTTGGGGAACCCCAATAAAATCACAAATGAAATAACCACAGTTTCAGCTCCTTTTTTGAGTGGAGAGGGGCTGATATATATATGAGGTGTTTACCCCAAATGCCAAGCAGAGTGAAATCGAAACCCGGAAGGGTGCGGCGCATTTAAACCGTCTTCCGGGAGAAAAAATGACGCAACGCAGCACGGAACTGAATGTTTTTTTATGCATTGATATGTTCAGCCGCAACATCCATAATGCTTGGTTTAAATTATGGATAGGAATACTGTGCACACATGCATAATACACACACATACACACACCAGGACCAATTGTGATATATATACACGTTACTGCTCATAACGGACCCAATACAAACTGTGTGTGTGTGTGTGTGTGTGTGTGTGTGTGTGTGTGTGTGTGTGTGTGTGTGTGTGTGTGTGTGTGTGTGTGTGTGTGTGTGTGTGTGTGTGTGTGTGTGTGTGCTGGGTGTGTGTGTGTACGTATGTGGGGTTTCTAAGCTTCCATCAACCACTGCTGCCGGTAGTTCATATACACATCCGTCTCAAAGGTTCTGCAGTCATCTTTGTAGAGTATGTGTAATGTCAAAGTCATCTTTGTAGTGTGTGTGTAATGCTCGGGGAACAGGGTGGGCTGAATCTGAGGTTAATGAATAAGAAAGAACAGTTTTAAGGTATGCCACCCTTGCACTCATATCTCAAGATGAAGTAAAGGGGCCGTTAGACTCGGCTTAATCACCCATGTTATAACTCCCCTACCCTCTAGATGAGAAGAAGCTTTGTATGCAAGAAAAACGATATGATCTAGCGCAGTCATTCCCAAACTGTGTCCGCGGACCACTAGTGGTCCGTGAGGGTACTGCAGGTGGTCCGTGGAAAATAAAATAAAATATATATATATATATTTTATTTCATTCAGACTGTGTGTATAGACATTTTATTAAGGGTATTATGAGGTGGTCCGCGAAAATTCTTCATTACAAATAGTGGTCCACACACACACAAAGTTTGAAAACCCCTGATCTAGCGTTTTTTCATCTTTTGCCACCCCATTCAGGAGTTGATTTGGATGTGCACCAATTTGGTGGAATCGCCCCATGTTGCCAAAGGGAAGGACTATTCCGGAAGGTTAAACACCCATGATTCATGCGGGGGTGAGTTGCGTGACCCTTCACCCCTCTTGGCGTCATGTCGGAGCCGTCGATCGCCCCGTCAGGCGGGGGGGTTCAGCTGGGTCGTAACGATCGATGGCAGCTGACGACTGGACTCACTGCTTTCACTCAGGAATGACGACGACGCTAGTGTGTCACACAGGAGCGTAACACACTAGCACACACAAACGGGAGCATAACAGACACACAGGATTGTCTCCACACACACACACACACACACACACACACACACACACACACACACACACACACACACACACACACACACACACACACACACACACACACACACACACACACACACACACACACACACACACACACACGGATTATGAGCGCCGTAGGGACAGCACGGAGGGAAAACGCTGAGGCAATTCTCTTTAAATGTCAGACAAAATACCAAGAAGTCACCAACATCGCATTCCAACCTGAAAATAAGGTTACACAGAACTTTCTCGCTGTGGGAAACCAATGTTGTATATTGCAAAGTGTCGCGAGTCAACCGTGCTCATTTGTCTGTTTAGGCTCCTACCAATGCAAATACGTCGTGTAAGCAGGGTTAGGGTTACAAATAATTGCAATTGAGCAGCTGTGTCGATTCAGCTAACAAATTGAATCCCAACAATGAAGACACTATTGGCAAGAAAACCGGAAGACAGAGCTAGGAAGGGTGGAAAGAAGGAAGACAAGGAAAGAAAGCAACAGAGGAAAGGACTTTGGGACCAGACGGCGGCAAGCTTGTCACCGTAGGTCTGCCATTACAGGGAACGCCCCGGCATTCAGCGTGCAGCACACCCCTAAATCAAGACCATAACAGCCTCCCACACACCCATACTCCACACCAACACCCCCCCACCCTGCCCCTCTCTAAACCTGCCACACTTGGGGGAGAAACAACAGCCCCCACCCCCCAGCCATCTCACTGTACCCCAGTCCTCCCCGGCCCTCAAAGCAGAAAGCAATTTCAGCTGTGAGTACAAACGTTATTAGGGCTCCTGATGGAAATGAATGGAGGCAGCAGAAGAGCCCGACGTGGTCATAGCTCACACGGCTTGTACTGCTTTCTGGGTCATGTGTTTCCTAACCTCTTGCAATAGGCTAGGAGTGGGGGGGGGGGGGTGCTACAACACAGACACACACGGGAGGGTAACACACACACACACACACACACACACACACACACACACACACACACACACACACACCACACACGGGAGGGTACACACACACACACACTCAGGAGCATAACAGACACTCACACACACACACATACACTCAGGAGCGTAACACACAGGCAGGAGCGAAACACAATACACAGGAGTGTAACACACACACACACACACACAGGAAGGTAACACACACACACACACCTGAGGATAACAAACACTAAGAAGCATAACACACACACACACACACGATTGTATCACACACTGTTGCCTAACACAGACAGCATAAACACACACAACAGGAGACCTACACAAGCACACACACACACACAGACAGACTCAGGAGAGTAACTCACACACACAACTCAAATGGGGACATGCAATTATGCAAGTTGACCCGTTGTACGTGCACACGCACGAAAATGCACGAGCACACACCAAATGGGGACACGCAATTATGCAGGTCGACCCGCACCCGCACCCAAACCCAGAAGACCACACACACTCAAAGAGACACACACACACACACACACACCAAATGCAGACACACAATTGCACAGGATGACCCACACAAGCACGTCCCCACACACACACACACACAACTTTAACGGGGACATGCAATCGCACAGGATAACCACACAAGCGACAACAGGATAACACACACACAGCACTCGCAGACACACAACACAGCACGACCCACACAAGCACGTCCCCACACAAACCGAGACCACACACAAACGCACACACACACAACTTAAACGGGGAAATGCAACCGCACAGGATAACCACACAAGCACTCAATACAAACAAACACAAACACAGTCACACACACACACACACGTATATAAGTTGGTATCTTTGTGAGGTGGCGTCCTCTGTGTGATTCTAAGGCTGCTGACGAGGACGGTCAGCCCAGCGCACCTCGGCCTAGCGCCCGGAGAATGGCGGCAGCGGAACTAACGACCAGCAGGGGGATTATGGGAAATGGATCCAATAGGCCTTAACAAAACGACCACTGCTAATGGACGTGGATCGTTTGTTTGGTGAAATACTCTGATTTCTGCTACGGAATGGATAGGTTATTGGGTTAAGGCAAGCCTTACTGCTAAGCCCTGGGGTTCCACTCCCAGCCACAAGGGGTTCGATGCCCGATGTCATCGGCCTACCTGCAGGCTTCTTTGGGCAAAGCCCCAAATGTACAAACTGCTTCTTAAAATGTCTGCTACATGGTAGCATTAGGCCTCAAACATACTGATTTAGTAGAAAGTTGATGCTTTCCTATTTTAGTCACCTAACGTAGTACTGGTTTGTACCACTCAGCTACATTGAGTTTTTGCGTGGAAGTCTGTGTGCGTTTCACATTCGTTTTTGGCGCAGACTTTGTTCAAGGCGTGGCAATACAAGGATACAAGCCCCACTGTGCCTCGCTTTGGAAACTAATGGGCTTTTTGTGAGCCGTTTCGGAACTACTACAGCAGTACGTGCAAGGCCTTAGTATGAGTAACGCTATTGGTTATTAGCACTGATGCGACGGCACTCCAATGTGACCCGACCACACTGCTTTGTTATTGGCCTACCCTTCACTTAATTCCTACCTCCATCGTCATTAATCCCCTAAGTCTAGGAGCCGGATGTTTTGATATCGGTCTCACCGAACATCCTTGTGTTTAAAAAGGACCGCCGCCCCTCCAGAACGAATGACTATCTTTGCCCCAGCGGTGCAGTGTGTGTCTGGGTTGTTTTAATTAGCACAGTGAGAGCTTTCTGCTGCCTTACTTGCTCACTACACGGCAACACACAAATCACGACAAGAGCTGGAACACCACACAGTGCCCATGGGGGATTATGTTGGCTTCTGGGCACGCACAAACACACACATACACACACACACATCAACACACAAAAACTGACACACACACACACACATACACACTTAGTAAAACCCTAACACATACACAAACAAAATAACACACACCTACACAATACACACAAATACTGTGTATATGTGGAGAGAGAGAGAATTTGTAAGAGAGTGGGAAAGTTATGAGGGAGCGAGAGAGGAAAGCAAGAGAGATGGATCGGAATAGAGTGAGAGATAACTTTTGACAGCGAGAGGGCGGGAGAAGGAGCGACTGAGAAAGATATTTAAAGAGTGCGAAAGCGATAAATGTAGAGAGAAATAAAAAAGAGAGAAATAAAAAAGAGAGAAATTGAGAGAGAGCGAGAGAGAGAGCGAGAGAGAGAGCGAGAGAGAGAGCGAGAGAGAGAGAGCGAGAGAGAGAGAGAGAGAAATAAAGACTGCAACACGAAGGTCGGGCTACAACAGAGGCTGTTGATCATTTGGAGCAGCCGGAGAGTTGGGGCGCACACACTCCAGCCAGATAAACACACGCTGCCAAGGACCCGTGCAAGGCCACGTGAACACGCATCACACCTTGCCGTCCCCTCCCAACCCCTTGACGGACACACAATCGCAGAATTATAGATATGAATCCTTGTTTATTGCGGGTGCAGCCAATATAAAACACCACCCCCCTGGGGTCATGACCCAATCAACCCCACCCTTCCTCTATCCCTCTCCGCCCGTCCGGGGAACGCCCTGGATGAGTATGTGAAGAACGCCCGGAACGGCGTTTGTGTCTGTCTGGTTGGGTTCACTTCAGCAGGTGGATTTGAATTTGGACGCTCAGTGTGTGCCTCGGGTAGTGGCGGTTTGTCGTTTGATCAATGCGGTCCCGAAACGATGGCCAACAGGATAAAAGGTCTAAAAAGTGCCTGAATCCACTGACCTGACTTTAAGAGTGTGTGTGTGTGTGTGTGTGTGTGTGTGTGTGTGTGTGTGTGTGTGTGTGTGTGTGTGTGTGTGTGTGTGTGTGTGTGTGTGTGTGTGTGTGTGTGTGTGTGTGTGTGTGTGTGTCACAGGTAGATTAAACATGTTGATATTTTCCGGACAGGCACTGAGGGAAATAGAACTTCTTTGTATTCCACACAGCACTTAAGAGGCAATAAGACTTTAAAATTTACAAACCAATAATCCTGAACGTGTTTGTGTCTCCCCCCCCCCCCCCACCAAAGTGCCTCTGTAAAAATGCATGATTCCTCCATTTGGTGCCATAAAAAGGAAAAGTGTTTTTGGTCATTTCTGTTTGATTTGTTCTACTGGGTTCAGCCGTGTTTGAAATGAGACTTCCTTTACTGCGTTGAAGGACTTTATATATGCTATGTGTTCCATTCAACCGCTTAAACCGGACTAAAGACACTACTACTACCTCTAGTCTACTACTGGAGGTCTTATGGAGATCTATGATTGGACAGCCATATCAGGACGTTGAAGTACCTTTAATTAAAGTTAAGTAGCTTCAATTGTTGTTATATACTATGGTTTATTCTATCATATGTATTGTACATTAGAGATTCCACTTATATTATCATACAACATTTTAACTATTTTCTTTTATTTTGCCGCTGAAACACATTCATTTGATACTCATTCAAAACACATTCAGAAATGAAGACTTTTGATATTAAAGTTTAATGTAATTTTCTTGGTGACATCGATATCAATCGCATGTCACTATCCCTAACCCTTGCTTAGCAACTGCGCTAGTGGAAAGGTCATCCATTCCCAAAGCCTTTGAAGCGGAGATTAGTTTGCGCGCTAAGGGCAGCCGTTCAATTTGCTGTTTAGGTCAATTTATTGAAGACGCATCAGGGCTGTGTAGTTTTTTATTGCTCCTCCCTTCATTGTGGAGGTAATTAAAAACCAAGTATGATCCACTGACGGACATTAAAACAGGCCAACCTGAACCGCCTTGCATAGCAACAAGAGGTTGAGCGGGTATTATGGGATGGCTGAAAGGGAAAAAGGTTGGGTGTTCTTTAATGGTATAGGACGACAGAAAGTCAATTAGACACGCGCAATGGAAAATAAAAAGGGGGGTGAGAGAAAAGACAAAATATGTTACGTACAAAAGCCGTGACCTAGCGATGTCCTTCAAGGTTGTAAAGGGAGAAAGAAAGCCAGAAGGTATATGTTCATTTATCAACAAAATCCAAACAATGACACAGTCTGACAACCTTCTAAACTCGTTGACCCCAGCCTCCCAGCCATGCGTCTGCAGGGAGAGCATCCATTTTCTAAGCAGTCTACCGCTTGAAGGGCCATAAATAAGAAGGCACGTTAGCAAAACAATATTTTCATTTACCAATTGAACCCGACAAATTCCAGGTCAACAACCTTTTGAACTTGTGAAACCCAGCTTTCAAGATCTGTATTATAGGAATACAGACCTTAAGTCTGAATGTCTAAAGCCTCCCTATTGAGGAGTTTTACATTGAATTGAAAGCACATCAGCATACTGTATCTTAATTTATTAATGTAACCCACACATCTCCAGTTCAACGGTCTTTTGAACGTCCGAAACCCTGAACGCATCTCAAGGAGGGCCGCCTTGGCTGAACTCAATTAAACCAACTTTTGCTTCAAAGTAAAGTCAAAGTGTCGGCCTTCAAAAGGTTTGCCACAAGTTTCAGTTAATAATTGATTGCGATATGCATTATAGAATTTACAGAATTTGTGCCAATTAGCATAATCCAGATGTACATCAACTGAGCTGGAAATCTCCTGGCCCATCAAAGCGGCAATATTTTTCTCCCCAAACATTGGACCAGGCTAGCTTTGTTTTTCTTTATGCCGCCTCAATGTGTTTACCTTTTTTTTCCTTCTCTCCTAATTTGATTGCTCTTACTCGATTGGCTTTCAAAAGTCACCCCTATCATCGTCCATTTTCACACACACTCATCTGTCTGGGTAAATGTGTCCCGTGTTACGATGCCGACCTGCCGCACTCGTTATTTCCCGGGTAGACAGCCCGTAACCTATGTCTGTCCCTACGTGGTGCATTGAACTTGAATATGGTCCTATTCTTCCCCTGGGTGAGTGAAACCTTCCCCATCTAGGCGGGGGTTAAGTGTGTGAGGTACTCACCAAAAGCCCAATGCCACCGTAGGCGAACAGCTCTCTCCCGTGACACGCAGCACCAGCACCTCGTCTCCAGGTGACCAACCCGCGCTTTGATTGCAGTTCGTTCAGATTCCCCCGTGTATTTATGACCAAAAGTTCCCTCATAGAAACGTCTTGAACCAATCGTTTGTCCTGGGTATTAATCCAAGAAACCCTGAGTCTCACCTGGAGAGAGCTACCTCCACAGACTCTCTACCCAGAGTGTCACAACCTGAGACTCACCTGTAGGCTCAGCTGTTGCAATTCAACGCTAATGAGTACCTCAACACTGCTCCCTCTGTGTGATGTCAGTGCTGACCCAAACCATAAGCACCCTAAAGCTAAACCTAATCGAAACAGTCTGACTCAGCAACAGACTCGAAATCAGATGTGGCCGAGTCTTCCCAGGACTGCACACGACTACTGGCGACCCAATGTCGCCCGGCAGCAGATAATGCTTTTTTTTGTGTATTTTCTAATTATGTGTGTCTGTGTATACGTGTGTGATATTCTCATTGGATTTTGTGTCACAAAACAAATGTCCCCTTTTATTTATTTTTTGCCATCCGTTCTCTCCTACTTTCTGTTGGATCGCGGCATCCGCTTCATAAATGAGGCCGGTTCAATGCGTGGCCTAGTTGGCTTCGCTCGAGACTCTGACCGCTGTGGTCCCACTCACCACCAGGGGGTCATGCACGCCTTTTATACCCCAAAATAAGCCACCTTTATTCGCACACTGTGTGGGCCAAATCCTTACAACTGTTGACAACAAAAATAACCCTGTTACTTTAGTGCTTCAAAGTGTTCATGACACCGATAAAGCACACAAAAACATGGGTTGTTGTATAGTCGTTGTATAGTCGCCGGGCAACAATACGACGTATGAATAAAATAATATATATATATATATATATTATATATATATTATATATATAATATATATATATATATATAAATAGATAATTGAGGTGATCAGCACACGATTTCTGCGAGGCTGCGGAAGTGTGTGTATTAGTCACATGCTGACGGACCAACACAGACATAAATACACACAGCCAACACACATCCCACAGTTTGAGTCATCGTGTTCCGTCCGCTCGCACCCCCAACCCTCCCCCCCCCCCCCACACACACACACACAGACACACACACGCGTGCTCAGGCACACACACACACGCTCATGCACACACACACACACACACACACACACACACACACACACACACACACACACACACACACACACACACACACACACGCGCACGTGCTCAGGCACACACACAACCAACACACCTCATCACAGCACACACACACACACACACACACACACACACACACACACGCGCGCGCGTGCTCAGGCACACACACATACGCTCATGCACACACATACGCTCATGCACACACACACACACACACACACACACACACACACACACACACACACACACACACACACACACACACACACACACACACACACACACACACACACACACACACACACACACACACACACACAGGGTTATTTCCTTGCAAGTATAATCAAACCAACACCAACGCAAACACACAACCTAATGTGCACTATTGTATAGATTTGGACCAAGATAGTGAACTCCGTATTGAATGCCGTTCGAGAAACCTCACGCCGTATTGAACACCGTTTCAAACGCTGTTCAACAAACTGTATGCCGTTCTGAAAGCCCTTCAGCACGCGTTCAGAAAGGTTCAGATTGCGTTCGAAACATATGTTAATGGCCTCCTCCCCTTTTTATTCCGCGTTTAGACAAGCGTTTTGGGAGGAAATCTGTGTGCATACGGTGACGCAAAAGCGTGTGGAATTCGATTGGGTATGCATGTCAGGCGGCTAGGTGGTGCTGTGATACACTATCACACAACACCGCCATGTCTGAGCACATGCGTAGAATCTTCCTTCTTCTCTTATCTGCGCTGCGAAAACCTAAACATAATTACAGATCCTTCTCTGTTCAGTAATACTGTCTGTACATATCCTGTACATTTCGTGGAAAGACTAGTGTAAGTTTATTAGAGCTGCCAGAGCAGCTTGACAGTCCGACGCATGGAAATAATCCAACATGTTTGTTCATTTCCCTGTACTGACGCTGTATGTGATGTAAACTCGTACGCAACGTGGGCGGATCGGATCAGAGTTTTGCGTCTTGGCAGTGTAGACGGAAACGCTACGGCGGAGCGTATTCAAGTTTTCCACTCTGGAGGGTGGTTTCAGATTTTTGCGTTTTTAAGCCCCAAAAACGCAGTCACTGTCTAAACGAAAGGCACATCCGATTAAATATTTTGTTGTTTTTACCCGCAAGTGTCCTCGTGTAAACGGGGCCTTGGATGTGAGGCGAGTGTGTAAAAGCTGTTCACACAAACATAAGACACACACACACACACACACACACACACACACACACACACACACACACACACACACACACACACACACACACACACACACACACACACACACACACACACACACACACACACACACACACACACACATCCTTGATCCATCCAGCTGATCTCAATGCCTGTACAGTCTGTACACACAAGTCATTCAGCATGAGTACAGGTTTTGTACAGATGGCCCGTAGTTACACCAACACAGCAAGGACGGCAGCACGTTGGGTGGTCGGTTGTAGCTGAAGAGACAACACAGCACCTCCCACCTACGTCTCCATCACCTTACTGTTATTATTTTGGGGACAGACTCAGCGAAGATGACGAGGAGGAGGAGGAGGAGGAGGAGGAAGAGTGCTGAGTGAGTCGTGCATCGTGGCCGAGATAGCGTGGTTGGAGGTGTAGAGAATATGCACCACAGACCATAATACTATGGACAGATGGTGAGGGGAGGAGAGCAACTCTGTTGCTCGGCTGGCAGATGTCATACTTGGCTTGTTCCCGTAAAACGTGTCTCTTATCTGGAGTGTCACACGAGGACATTGCAATCGGCCTTAAATTATCACGTGCTGGAGGTGCATCAGCTGCCTCACACCCCTGAGCTAAACCGCTAATAGAATACCCAAAAGCTCATCTAAAATAATGTCATCAGATATTCAACGGTAATGTAATCAAATGATCAATCAAATGACTACATTTTTGTTTTTTCAGATTTGATTGATCATGCCATTAAACCATTAATATCGGAAATAAATGACATTTCGTAATGTCTTGTCTTGAGGACTACAATGGAAAAATGCTGGTGCAAACAAAATCAACAACTCAAAAATTTAAATCAATAAGCACTGTTATTTCCCCTTATTTCACATCTGGTACACTTCCTACGAAGACCACTGAGTGGATCGGCCTTCTCAAGAAGAAGTGCGTCCCAGATGTGAGATGTGAAATGTTAACCTAATTTGTTGTCGCTCGCAACTCTGGCTTAGCCCTGTCCGCGCCAACTGTGGCAAGAGAGGTAATTAAAGCTCTGCCAATCACATGTCATCGTCAGTCTTGTTAGCCCTCCAATTTAAACTAGTAATTGAGTGGCGGTCATCATCTGGCTGATAATATATAGAAGTATATTTGGTTCTGGAGACGAAGTTCTCTGCGGCATTTTGGTCATTAATGGAGGCTTTTACATCAACAACTTCACACTCTTTTAAAATCCAAAAAGGACCTAGTTCTCTGCTGGGCACAAAATACAAAGTATGATTAATGTGTCGCCGACCTGAGTTTAAAACTTCAGGTAGAATATGAGTAGGCGACACGTTTATTAACAGTATAACTTTAGGCCCAACGTATTCTCCAAGCCTTTCGAAGAAAAAGAAATTCTGCGCCAGAAAAATCCATAATCAATTCCTGGCTACACTCAGTCATCAAGCTTTTAATGAATATTAGTCACTTGCAGAATGACTCACTTCATCACAACCTACAAAACAAAAATATGCTGCACCGATATCGGCCTTTTACAAGAATTCCTTATTAGAAATGCTACAAGCATCAACAACTTATACTTAATCTCAGAATACTTAATGTACTTAAAGCATCACCTACCGCCCCCTGGTGGCATGGACAGCGGTTAGACTACCGGAGTGCTCCGGGGCAACTGCACTGGAACCATACCTGGCCCAGTTCCGGCTTGCTGAGTGGCACAACGGCTGGGGTGCCGAGCCGGCCATCGTCAACCTTGCGCTGGCCTTGGAGGGGACGGCAACACGGGTGCTGCTCGACCTGGACCAAGCGGACCAGCGCGACCTTCAGGCCCTGACCAGAGCACTGAAGAGGCGGTTCGGTGAGCGAATCTTCAGCAACCAGAGCCGGCAGTTGCTGGCTTCTCACCGCCGCAAGGAGGAGGAGAGCCTGGGGGTCTATGCTGCTGATGTCCAGCTGTTGACCCGATGTGGCTACCTGGAATTCCCCGCGGCTGCACGGGAGGCCCTGGTGCTCCACGCCTCCCCGCGGGGACTGGTGCCGGAGTGTCTGGGGCAGCATGTCCGCCTCACCAAGCCCCAGACCCTCGATGCAGCCCTGGACCAGGCCGAACGGGCTGAGGTGGAGCTCTGCCGCCGTCGCGGTTTTGCATCCGTGGACGCGGCTGGGGCAGCCCTCCCTCCCGGCACAAAGAACGTGGGGGTCAAGTCCAGGCAGCGGAAGGGCCGGGTCCGGACGGCCACCCTTCCTGCCACCGAGACGGTTGAGTCTTCCCGTGCGCTGTGGCTGCACGACAGGGCTGACCGTGAACCGCAGCAGTGTCGGCAGCTGGGGCTGGTCGAGGACTGCGGGTGGACGGGGCAGCGTGCCACCCATCCTATCCCAGCCGCTGGCGTGGCCGTCGAAGGGGCAGGCGTCGGAGGGCGGTGGAGGATGGGGTGCCCGAACGGCGCTCCAGAACCCCCCCCTACAGCAGAATCTGGGGGAGGCCCCGATGGAGGTGGTCCCCGACCACACCCCCCGGACTTCTGCGCACTGTTGGAGATGGGGGACCCAAAAAGGGAGGAAGGCTGTGCCGCAACGGGGCCGCCGCTGGCAGGCGCCAAAACGGTGGCGCCGGCCCCCTGAACACTCGGGACTATGCTTTGGGTGTTAGGGTCGTCGGGACGTCTGACCCCTAAGGTTGGGGCTGTGTGGCGACCGTGGGCATGGTCGCCGAGTTCAGTGTGCCGCAAGGGATCCCCTGGGGGGGGAGGGGAGGGGGGAGGGGGGGAGGACCATCGCAAGTTGAACCTCTGGCGCCCTCCTAGGTCCTTTGCGGCAGAGACATTGTGTGGGGTTTGTCTCTTTGGGTGGAACGCTGTTCGACAGCGCGCTGCCTGGGCACCCGGGTGCCCAGGCAGCGCGCTGTCGAACAGTGCCTGGGCACCCGGGTGCCCAGGGAGCGTCAGCGTCAGCTTCACGTGCTGTCAGCTTCACATAGTTTCACATAGCGCCCTGAGAGCGCGCTGTCAGGGCGCTATGTGAAACTGTCCCCGGATGTGGCACGCCACGGCAGGAAATGAAGCACTGAAGAAAGAGTAGATTTAAATGAAACCATTAGGAGGATTTTATAACTTGAAGATGTCAAACTAACCTAAAAAGAATGAATGTTTTTTTCCCCCAACAGTAGGCCTAAGTCCTTTTTTCCACATAAAATACTTTTGTGCATTAGATTGGAGGTATTCGTATGAAAACTGCTTATTTCAGCACTGCATGCACATGTGAAACAGCAGAAACATAACTAACACAATATAGTGCAAGTAATAACCAAAACAGTGCATTGAAAAAATAACCTTTAGCAATTATCTCAGAATTTGGCACTTTTCTAAAAGAACAGGAGCAAACTCCACCATTCACTAAGGCCAATGGGATTTAAATTGGGCTTTGAATCTTCAACCATCAACAACTATCATTTAACATTGACAATTATTTCTAACTGTCTTGTGTGACTTATGTTGTGTGAAACACACAATACAGTAGTCAGCCAAATTAATTTATATATATATATATATATAATTAATTTGGCTGACTACTAATAATATATATATATATATATATATATCTTATATATAATAGCATAACAGTATATATATAGTATATATAATATATAATATATATATATATATATATATGATTAGAAATGTTAACAGTTAGCTTTCTAACAAAAGATAAATCTCTCTGGGAATGCTATCCACAATGTTCTCAGACTTACAATCTAAACTTTTAAGCGGCAATTTTACACTTATATAATTTTACACTTAAGAACACCTAAGTTAGCATTCTAGATTTACACACAAGGACACAGTCAGCAGACAATAGGGGTGTAACAGTACACAACAGTCACGGTTCGGTACGTACCCTGGTTTTTAAGTCGCTTTGGTTTTTATTACCAATAACGGCAATATGAAAGAGGAATACGCAATCAATTTCAGGTACAAAAAAAAAAAAAAATCACAAATTAGCCTACCTAACTGATAAAATAGCCCCATTATGAAAAAAATGGTCCCTCCTTTCCGGACGTTAGCTCTGCATGTCTCTTTTTCTCGCCTTTTTCTTCAGGAGCAGGTCACTCCTCAGTCCCCTCTACCATTGTTAACCCTATCCGGAGGTGAAAGTTAACCTTAAACATGTCAATTCAACGAATTTAGTCAATTTATAAACCTTGTCAAACACTTCGGCTACTTTTGCTACCTAGCCTCCTACTGTAACAGTTGGTTGTTGCCAATGGAGACATTGGTTGCTCTCTCTGAACAATAATGACAACGGAGAAGAGGAATACACAATCAATTACGTTTTTATTCAATGAGAAATACATAGAGAAATACATGCCTTAAAATAGCCCCACTTTTACCGTCCTAACAGTTGTTTGTTGTCATGGAAACATTGTTGCTTCCCTGACGCGGAATGATATGCTGCGATAAGGCTTTTTAGAACAGTAGCCGTGGTATATGCTCAATATACCACGGTTAACAGCCAATCAGATCGCCGGATTTCACCTTTCCGTTTTATAACGTTGTTTACGATAGTCACATTCATTATTCGATATTCTACGTGACTCAGACTATTCGACGATCGTTGCCTATCCCTAGCTTGTGCATGTTAAAGTGCTGTACGTAGACACGGAGAGCCCTTTCCATAGCCGGAGGGCATCCAATATTTGTTTTAACTATCCGTGGACGCCATGGACCAATTGGTCGACGCAACGGAGACAGCAAGGGCTGTGATCGGTCCTCTAACAAATTCATTTCCGGAATCACTTCTCCGGTTTTACTGTGCACCTTAATGACTTTGTACATTATTTACTTTGCACCTTAAGGACAAACACAACACCAAATAATATTTGAAAAGCTTTGGAAGTTTATGTACAACACTGCTGACATGGTTAGTAGTCAACATATAAGATAGATCGGGCGGCGAATTGCACTGCGTATCCGACATCCCGACGGAGAGCTGCTGAGGGTCTCCGTAGTTACAGAGTCGGATTACAGAGTCTGAGTAGTATTGTGGGGAGCAGCACGGGAAGGACGAGACGGGAGCCCAGGTTAAGCGGTTACGCAACTTTTGTGCCCCATACACCGCTCGATTCCCGAGAGTTGCCTTTATTTAACAACGACACCACACACAGCGCACCCAACCAACATACATGTAATTCTCGGTAACGGTGGCGGCAACACTACACACAACAAGTAAACACTCCACAACACTCAACTACACCCTATCGACCACGCACCCCAAACCGGTTAACCCCAACAAGACAATAAAAAAAGGACAATAAAACCCCTTTATCCCAACCGGCATCACGGATCCCCAGAAGTACCCGCTGTGACCACCGTAGGAGTCGCCACACAGCCCCCACCTTAGGGGTCAAACGTCCCGACAACCCCAACACCCAATGCACAGTCCCGAGTGTTCAGGGGGCCGGCGCCGCCACCTTGGTCCCTGCCAGTGGCGGCCCCGTTGCGGCGCAGCTTTCCTCCCTGGTTGGGACGCCCGTCTCCAACTGTCCGCAGAGGACCATGGTGTGTGGTCGGGGACCACCTCTATTGGGGCCCCCACCAGTTTCTGCCCTACAGAGTCGCTGGAGGGCCGTTCGGGGACCCCATCCTCCGCCGCCCTCCGACGTCTGGTCTTCCGACGGCCACGCAGGCGGAAGGCCAGGGTGGCACGCTGCCCCGTCCACCCGCAGTCCTCGACCAGCCCCAGCTGCCGACACTGCTGCGGTTCACGGTCAGCCCTGTCGTGCAGCCACAGCGCACGGGAAGACTCAACCGTCTCGGTGGCAGGA
>OLKM01000080.1:526478-614323 GCA_900291075.1 Melanogrammus aeglefinus
GAAAAAGCCTTGGACTTTCCTATCGCCAACATGCCTCTGTATTCGGATATCTCAGGCACGGAGACTGGGAAATGCACAGACTGCGCCAAACTGAAACAGACATTGGCTTTAATTGAAACGAGACTAGCAGCAGTAGAAAAATGCAAAGGACTATCACAGGATACAGTGCCGATGGGTGAGTTTGCTGAGCTCACTCAGATACAGCAAGATGGTCAAAGCTACACTGTATCTTTCCCGAAGCTGGACAAGAGAGAGACAGTTCCAGCTGCGTCTCACTGGAACAGAGTCGGCGCTAAGCCAAAGCAACATACCAAAGTAAATCAACAAGTTCACTCAACACCAAATGCTAAGCTACCCAAAGCTAAAGTTACATGTATCAGCCGGATTAGCCCGTCACTCAAATCAACCCTGCCACTGAAGAACCGGTTCCTGCCACTTCAAAGAGTCCACGAACGCGCCTGCCACCGATGCACCCCTGAGCCCCGAGATGCGTCCGGACGGACAGTGCGGACAGAGACGGAACAACCAGTCGCCACGGAGGCGGGCTGCGCATGTGTCTGCCACCGTCCAACAAGGGCCCATCTCAGAGAAAGCAGATGAACCAGATACTCTGATTATAGGAGACTCAACTATCCAAGGATATAACCGGTAAGAAGATCAAAAACATGCATCTTCCCATATGGAATGGTAGTGATAATCACACCATAAACTAGCCAAAATCATATTGGAAAACCCCAAAATCTCACAGATTATTGTGCATGCAGGATTTAATGATATTCAAAGAGGAACAGTTCAGAACTTCTGAAGAGGGATTTACACTTGATCTAATTGGATACACTGGACACAAAATACACATCAAGTCTTCCATCAGTGGACCCATACCAACAGTTGACAGGGGAATAAACAGATTCCAGTCGTCTAACCTTGCACTGAATACATGGCTTTTCCAGAGTCTGCAATGGAAAGAGGAAGGGACTTTATTGACAATTTCAACTTTATTCTGGGGGCGCAAATATCTTTTTCAGAGCAGATGGCCTACACCCCAAACAGGTTAGGCTCAAAAACTGTTGAGGGACAATCTTCTCTTCTCGCTTTAACGCACAGGCCACAATCTTGCCATGGTCTGACGCACAGGCCACAATCAGAGCACAGGTTGAGAAGAAGCGAGACTACAGCCTCCCCCACACAACTACTCTGCCACTATCTGACACACAGATAGCAGACAGCCCACAGACCTTGAAGAGAGACAACAGCCCGCCCGACGCCATCAACACTGTGCCCTCCCCCATCGCTGATGCTGGCTTGGCGAGGAATGGCCACCCCCCTCCTCTGCATTCCCCCATCGATGATGACCTCCAGCCTCATCTCTCCCATAGCCACAACAACAACTCCAGCTCCGATGTCTCCCTTTGCGATTTTCCAGCCGAATTTAAGAAACTGGAACATGCTGGCATCAAACTTGCATCTGTGTCAATGATAGCATCGCCACGTCATGGCCGCAGGCTGCTAACACTGCTAACACCCAGGAGGATGGCGCCCCACCCCCGCCCCCGTACTGATAGTAGTCCTGAGTATTACTGAGACAAAAAAGGGTTCAGCCGTAGACACAGTATAAAGGAAGTTTCTCATAATCTGCTGAACCCAAGGTTGCCTACGTCAAAGCAGGGCAACTTTCGCATTCATGCTATAACCACTAAGAGAGTAAACAAAGGGAAACTTAGACACACTGCTAACCTCACAAATCTCATATCTATTGCCTCCAAACCAAAAACAACCTTAAAGCCTATCAACAGCACCATCAGGATGGCTCTACTTAATGTGAGGTCTCTTAATAACAAATCATTTTTAGTTAATGATTTTATTAACACTTCCAAACTGGATTTTATGTTTTTAACTGAAACATGGCTGGAACAAAATAACAGTGCAACCGTTCTGATAGAGACAGCTCCTCCTGACTATAACTTTTTTGATGCATGTAGATCTGGAAAAAGAGGTGGAGGGGTTGCTGCTATATTTAAAAATGTATTTCAGGGGAAACAGATGTTATTTGGTGATTTTCCATCATTCGAATACCTTAGTGCTGTATTGAAATGCTCCCCCAGAGTTCTCCTATTAATTATTTACAGGCCACCCACATACTCTGCAAATTTTTTCGATGACTTCACAGAATTATTGTCTAGCATCTCCACAGAATTTGACTGTCTAGTTATAACTGGTGACTTCAATTTTCATACTGATGATTTGAATGACAAGTGTGCAAAAAAACTTTTTACCATTTTGGACACATTTGAACTGTCTCAACATGTGAAAGAGGCTACTCATTGTAAGGGGCACACTCTAGACCTGGTTATCACAAAGGGCCTTCAATGTTTCTGATCTCTCTGTGGACTGATCCTTCCCTTGTCTGACCACTTTTGTGTTTTCTTTAACATATCTTTTATTCCCAACATGCAGACAAAATCAAACACTGTCAAAAAACGGTATATCAATGAAGATTCTAATGTACTTTTTAAAAAGGCCATCTCCTTGCTACCACCTCTAAACCCATGTTCTGCTGATGATCTTGTAGAAAACTTTAATTTGAAAATTTTGAAAATCATTGATGTCATTGCACCTTATAAGGTTAAAACGATTTCTGGAAAGCAAAAGGCACCCTGGAGAAAAGCTGCTTATGTAACAGCACAGAAAAAGGAATGCAGGAAGGTTGAACGCATCTGGCGTAAAACAAAACTTCATATTCACCATGACATCTATGAAGAGAGCCTCCGTGCCTACAATTTACTTAAAAAATGCTAGAGAAACATTTTTCTCCAATATCATTAAAACCAACACTAATAATGCAAAAACCCTATTTGCAACTGTTGACAGACTGACCAACCCCCCAACAGAAATTCCCACCTGAATCTCCATTCCACGCAGAAATGCAATGAGGTTTGCAGCTTTTTAATATTGATAAAATTGAAGGTATCAGACGCGCCATCAATATCTCCACGTCAAACAAAAATGTTGGACTAACCACCCTGTTCAGGCAAAAATTAACGTGGCAAGGGATGGCATGCTTTAATGTTATAGACTCTCTCAAAATCTTGTGGAAAACTGTGACACAACTAAAGCCATCCACCTATTGCCTTGATACTATACCTACCAACCTCTTTAAGAATGTTTTCGACTGCCTAGCAGTAGACATATTGCAGATAGTTAACAACTCTCTCCAGTCCCAAAAGCTTTGAAAACTGCAGTTATTAAACCCCTTTTAAAAAAGCGGAGCCTAGATGCCTCTATTATTAACAACTACAGACCAATATCAAATCTACCCTTCATAAGTAAAATCATTGAGAAAGTTGTCCTCCAGCAACTAAATCACTTCCTGGCATCAACTGGTTGCTATGACACCTTCCAATCAGGATTTCGACCCCTGCACAGCACTGAGACCGCCCTTATTAAAGTTGTAAACGACATCCGTCTTAACACAGACTCTGGCAAAACCTCAATACTAATGCTACTTGACCTCAGTGCTGCATTCAACACTGTAGACCATACATTACTTCTGGAAAGGTTAGAAAACTGGGTGGGGCTTTCAGGCACTGTCTTAAATTGGTTCAGGTCCTACCTACAAAATAGGAACTACTTTGTTTCCATTGGCGACTTTGTATCAGAATCAACCAACGTGACGT
Organism: Melanogrammus aeglefinus; assembly: GCA_900291075.1. NCBI lineage: Eukaryota > Metazoa > Chordata > Actinopteri > Gadiformes > Gadidae > Melanogrammus > Melanogrammus aeglefinus. The sequence continues at coordinate 530,153 of OLKM01000080.1, forward strand.
GGAGTCCCACAAGGTTCGATCTTAGGACCCTCTTTATTTAACATCTACATGCTCCCACTAGGGCAAATCATGCAAAATAACAATATTGACCATCATTGCTATGCTGATGACATGCAAATCTATGTATCGCTATCACCAAATGACTATCGGCCCATAGATCTGCTGTGCCAGTGCATTGAGCAAGTGAAGGAATGGATGTGCCGAAATTTCCTTCAACTAAATGAGGACAAAACAGAGATAATTGTATTTGGTTCTAAAACGGAAAGGCTTAAAGTAACCCAACACCTTCACTCTCTGTCCCTGAAAACCTCAATCAAAGCCAGAAATCTAGGGGTTATCATGGATTCAGATTTACATTTTGAAAGTCACATCAAATCAGTTACAAAATCGGCATATTATCACCTTAAAAATGTAGCAAGACTTAGAGGGCTCATGTCCACCGAAGACTTACAAAAACTTGTACATGCCTTTATCACTAGTAAGCTTGATTACTGCAATGGTCTCCTCACAGGTCTCCCAAAACAAACTCTGAGGGAAGCTTCAGCTTTGTTCAGAAGATGTCTGCTGCTAGGTTCTGGACTAACGCGTTCCAAAAGTAATGCATTACTGTAGTGCATTCATTTTTGCTGCAACGCAGTAATGTAAGGCATTGCAAAAAATAGGGCTTCCTATGTAGTCAGAGAAATTGATTTTTAAAAATCATGTTGCTAACCTATTAAATCCCTACATGGTTTTAGGCCCAAAATATTTAACTGATATTGCTTCCACTACATCAAGCCTTCTAGACCACTAAGATCCTCTGAGACCAATCTGTTAATTATCCCCAGAGTAAACACAAAACATGGGAAAGCAGGATTTAGTTACTATGCAACAAATAGTAACTATTTTATTCCTCTGGGAATAAACTCCCAGAGGATTTAAGACTTGCCCCAACTCTGAGCACCTTTAAAACAAGACTGAAGACTTTTATGTTTGCTATAGCTTTCTGCTAAAATCTTAAATACACTGCACTTTCTAAAAAGCTTTTTTAACTTTGCCTTTATTTTCTATTTTAATACTAAAATGCCTTTTTTCTATTTTACCCATTTCTTTGCATATGTTTTTCTTTTACTTATCTATTATTTTATTTTATTGTATGACAATGTTTATATGTCAAGCACTTTGAATCTGCCTTGTGTATAAATAAATTTGCCTTGCCTTGCCTTGCCTTGCCTAGAATCTGGGTTTGAGTCCCAGAGAAAGGACCAAGCTCCTTTAGGTCGGGTTGGAGTCCCAGAGAAAGAGTTCTGTCTGGGTTAGAGTCCCGACGTCTGTCTGGGTTGGAGTCCCAGAATAAGGCCGTTAGTTTGTGGTTAGAGTCCCGACTTGTGTCTGGGTTAGAGTCCTGGAATCTGGGTTAGAGTCCTAGAATAGGGTCCGGGTTGGAGTCCCAGAGAAAGGACCAAGCTCCTTTAGGTCGGGTTGGAGTCCCAGAGAAAGAGTTCTGTCTGGGTTAGAGTCCCGACGTCTGTCTGGGTTGGAGTCCCAGAATAAGGCCGTTAGTTTGTGGTTAGAGTCCTGGAATCTGGGTTAGAGTCCTAGAATAGGGTCCGGGTTGGAGTCCCAGAGAAAGAACATTGCAATTTCTATTTTACTCATTTCTCTGCATATGTTTTCTTTTACGTACTAACAGGCCTTTTTAACTTCTCCTTTATTTTCTATTTTTACCAGAAAGATACATTGCACTATTTTACTAATTTCTTTGCATATGTTTTCTTTTACTTATCTATTATTTAATTTTATTGTATGACAATGTTTATATGTGAAGCACTTTGAGTCTGCCTTGTGTATGAAAAGTGCTATATAAATAAAGTTGCCTTGCCTTGCCTTGCCTTATAAAGAAAATATTAACTTTAGTTGAAAACTCTTCAAAGTTGTTTTGGATGTAACAAAGGAGGAATCTCTTGTACTTTGCTAATCACTACATCATTAAACTCATCATTAAACACTATGAGTACATCATTAAACACTACATCATTAAACACTGACTACATCATTAAACACTGACTACATCATTAAGCACTTCATAATTAAACATTACATCATTAAACATGGGCTCTATTTAGCGGTCTGAAACGCACGTGAGAACGGAAGTAGCTTTGTGGACGGATCTCTGGCGCTGTTGCTATTATGCCGGCTGATAAATGACTCTTGCGCCCAATGCAAATCTAAAATGGGTTGGTCTGAATACCGGTAGGTGTGTTTTGGAAGCAACATCAAATAAACCAATGAGAGTTCCATCTTCCATCCCCTTTAAGAACTTAACACATTTAGGCCTATGATATGCGGTCCTGTGGCTGCAACTGTGGGTCTATATATTGATATAGTATACATTATCGTTATTGACTTGTGTTCATAATATGCATTGTGTCCCCCGGTTATATGTATTGTTTGTGTTTAAACAGACACACGCGCGGTAAGCATCACCCACATTCATTCATTCATTAAACACTCACTCACGGTAAAACTATGTTTCCTCATGATCAAATACTCATCAATCCTAAAAGTTATGGGGTTGTAAACAATGTCCGTGTCAAGAAAGTTTGTGTTTGCTGTATGGTGTTTGCAGATGCATTGATTTAAAAGTACAACTTATTACTGCTGTATCAGCTGTTCTTTCCAAATAATTTAATCAACGTTATCGTTTACCCTAAAATGAGATTTTGATGGGATACTTTATATATTTCTATTTATATGCAGTTTCAATTAGCAGACGCTTTTATCCAAAGCACCTTTCATCGGTTAATACACATATTGACACACCGACGGCAGAGTCAACCATGCAAGGCGACATCCAGCTCGTCAGGAGCAGTTAGGGTTAAGTGTCTTGCTCAGGGACACATCAACACTCAACTGACAACTGCTCTACCTCCTGAGCTAAGCCAAACCACTTTCACATAAATCTTTGACATCATAATATTTCAATTAGGCTAATTATTTGCATGTTTGTGCTGTGTATAGCCTATGTGTGTGTAAGCTTATGTTACAGTTCTGACCTGCCTAGGCACATCAAAATAGCAACACCAACTGCGCTATCTGCTAGGGCACTTAAACCAGGATTTTTTCGGTCAGTGACGCAATTGCAAAATTGATCTGTAAGATAGCACCATCTATCATTTGCGCCGGAACACGGCTCTGCTTTTCGCTGACAAGCCTCTCAGGGCGCGAGTGTAGTGCCATGAGTTTGCTCCGGGGGAAAATGAGCTTTGCGCCGGATGCAAACTAGTAGCAAGGATGCATGTGTCAGTGTAAAAAGTCGATTTCTTGCCAGTATTGTATGCATTATCGTTATTGACTTGTGTTCCTAAAATGCATGTGTCCCCCCATTAATATATACATTGCCATGGACTGTATTATGCGTTGCGTGTTTAGTTTGCGTGTGTTTAAACAGATGGACACACAAACGCACGCCCGCATTCATTAATTATTTTACACATACACACAGTCGCGCCCGCATTCATTCATTCTTTTTAACACTCACTCGTGGTAAAACAATGTTTTCTCACGATCAAATACTCATCAATCCTAAAAGTTATGTGCTTGTACACTACGTCTGTGTTTAAAAAAAAAAGTGTTTCCTGTACAGTTTTTGCAGATGCATTGATTTAAAAGTACAACTTATTACAGCTGTATCTGTTGTTCTTTCCCTAATAATTAACCAAGAATATGTGAATATGGCTAGGTAGATGAGAGAAGCAAAGTGTATGTGCGAGGTGCACAAGCAACATTATGCATGCGCCCTTAGGGCCCTTACATAGTCGACGCGAGCGACGCGCGTAAACGACGCGAGTGATGCGAGCGTCGCGCTTCCTTTCATAGTCTACACAGCATACGCGAACGTCGCGGGCGTAGCGGTGTATTGCATTACATGCAATACACCACTTACGCCACGAGCGGCAGCAGAATCGCCGGTGTTTTCGCGGCTTATATTGCGGGTGACATTCCGAGTGCCATTCCGATCAAAATGTCTATGGAAGAAGAGTGCATTTTATTGCTCCTTTTACACCGGCAACGACAACGCAGAAGGAACGCACAAATTTCTCCTTTTTCATTAAGTAACCCGCATTTCTCCAAGCTGCTCATTCACAATAAGACACCTATTTTCAAACATCCTGACCAAGTAAATAGCCTACCATTACCTACATTGAACAGTCTCTCTCCACACACACACACACACACACACACACACACACACACACACACACACACACACACACACACACACACACACACACACACACACACACACACACACACACACACACACACGTTGATTATGCCTACATACCGGAAAATTCGATTCGGTGGACCTGTGCCTTATGAACTCACTCAACCAGCTAAGTTGGGTCAGGATCTTAGGATAGCCGAATGTTATTTGGCCAGCCCCACTTCTGCAGGCGATTTTCCACTTTTTATGCGCTCTGGTGTATTTATCCCGGACGGCTTTCCAGTCTAATTTAACTTTTGCAACCGATTTTTCCATGGCAGTTGCAACCTCCCTCCACGCATTCTCCAAAGCATTTTTGTTTGAATGTAACACGGATGAAGTGTCATAAATATGCTGGTATAATCTTATTTGCTCGCACAATTTTTTCCTCTTCGCCCGCCATTTCTTTCGAATTTTCTTCCGTTATAACCTATAGTTGAAATTAACGTACAATATTTGCAGTATCGCCCCCACCGACAACGCTTGGTATTGCATGGATCGGCGCGTCGCGTTTCAAAAATTTGGAGGAAGCGTTTTGCTACGCTTCGACGCTTAATGGCGGCCGAAGCGTCACGTAGCGTAGCCTTTTGGACGCGTAGCGTAGCGTTGCGTCGACTATGTAAGGGCCCTTAAAATAGAATCTGAACAACGCGCCACTGACTTTAAACCAGGTATTTCCTGGTTTGTGGCAAAATAGTTTTCTAAAACTGCAAAATAGCCCCAGGGAACGTTTGTGCCAGAACATGCCTCCTCCTTTCGCAGAACCGCCCCTTGGGGCCCAAGATCATTCCCTAATTTAACGGAGCATGCCTGTGGAGGGAAAAGAACGCTCCAAGCCAGTTGGAAACGTGCAGCGACACATGCGTCGGTGTAGAAAGTAAATTGCTCTGGATGCAAGATAGGACCCATGACTACTACATCATTAAACAATACAGCATTAAACACTATGACTACATAATAAAACACTACATCATTAAACACTCCATTATTAAACACTATGACTACATCATTAAAGACTACATTATTAAACACTATGACTACATCATTAAACACTAGATCATTAAACAGTACATCACTACACAATATGACTACATCATTAAACACTAGATCATTAAACACTGCATCATTACACACTATGACTACATCATTAAACACTATGACTAGAGAAAGAGAAACCGACAGGTTGTGTGGTCGGAACTCTGCCCGGGCAGCAGTCTCTCTGAGACTCCAGTATGATGCCAGGGTGAGGCCTCTCTGAGACTCCAGTATGATGCCAGGGTGAGGCCTTTCTGAGACTCCAGTTTGATGTTAGGGTGAAGGCTATCTGAGACTCCAGTTTGATGTCAGGGTGAAGCCTCTCTGAGCCTCCAGTTTGTTGTCAGGGTGAAGCCTCTCTGAGACTCCAGTATGATGTCAGGGTGAGGCCTCTGAGACTCCAGTATGATGTCAGGCTGAGGCCTCTCTGAGACTCCAGTATGATGTCAGGGTGAGTCCTCTCTGAGACTCTGCAGAATGATGTCAGGGTGAGTCCTCTCTGAGACTCCAGAATAATGTCAGGCTGAGGCCTCCCTGAGACTCCAGTTTTATGTCAGGGTGAGGGCCTCTCTGAGACTCCAGTTTGATGTCAGGGTGAGCCCTCTCTGAGACTCCAGTATGATGTCAGGGTGAGGCCTCTCTGAGACTCCACTAGGATATCAGGCTGAGGCCTCTCTTAAGCCTTTCACACCGCCGCAAAATCTGAGCCCGTTCCGGGCTAGTTCGGAGCTAGGGCCAGTGTTTTGGTTTCACATCGCCAGAGAACCGGTGTTGTGCCAATGTAGGTATCCCCGACAGAAATTGTTTCCCCTGGCGCGGGAGCGCGCATTCAGAGCAACAGCGTTATTTACGCTTGCTTTCGCCCAAGTAAATCAAAACTAACAGCAATTGCTTTGTTTAATTCAATGTTCTGATGTTGTAATTATCTACGAGGTTTTTTAACATGGCCCACCCATCAAAATAAACGATTTTATTATTTTGTACGTCGTAACGTCGTACTAGTAGTAGCCTACTGAACGGCAAAACGAAGGTAACCATTTCCTCATGTGATTTGACATAGGCCTATGTAATTCAAGTCCTGGTATGGAATTTGTCGAACTAAATAAACGTCAATATCCAAAATCAAGACCACTGTGATTGTTTTCTGTCTTCAATTACGTCTATTTAAGCTACTTCAACTCAGAATGTACTTATAGCAGATGAAGTCTGACCATCCAAATGATTTATGTTTGTGGGTTCTTTAGATAATGCTCTAAATAACCTCTAGTGATTAATGAGCAAGTTTTCTTCTCTTATCACAACAAAGTTAATATGGGGCGGGAAACAAGATATTTCAGACCGTTTACCTGTCTGACAGAATTTGGTATCCCCCCCCTCAAAATAGACACGATGAGAAGTCTGACCATCAAAATGATTTAATTTGTGTGTTCTTTAGCATAATGCTCTAATAACCTCTGTGATTATGAGCCAAGTTTCTTCCTCTTATACACAAAGTTATGGGGGGGGAAACAGATTATTTAAGACACCGTTTTACCTGTTCTGACCAGAATTCTGTATGTCCGACCCCCTCAAAATAGACAGAATGAAGTCTGACCAATCAAATGATTTATTTGGTGGCGTTCGTTAGATAGATGCTCGTGTTTACCGCTGTCGTTTTTTTCCGAAGACCTCTACGTGAATCCATGTATGGTTCGTTCTTTGAATATTCCAATTTAAAAAAAAATCAGAAAAAAAGAATTAACAGAGTTGTTTTTTAGTTTTTCTGATTTCGTTTTGAAAGTGAAAAAGGGACAAGGGAATCAGCAAATATACAGCATTTTATTTGTGTTTGTGTACTTTATGTAATGGTTTTTGAACCATCAAAATGATTTATATTTTGTGGTTCTTTAGATAATGCTCTATATAACCTCTGTGATTATGAGCAAGTTTCTTCTCTTTTATACACAAAGTTATGGGGGGGGAAACAGATTATTTCAGACCGTTTACCTGTCTGACAGAATTTGTATCCCCCCCTCAAAATAGACGGATGAAGTCTGACCATGAAATGATTTATTTTGTGTGTTCTTTAGATAATGCTCTATAACCTCTGTGATTATGAGCAAGTTTCTTCTCTTATACACAAAGTTATGGGGGGGGAAACAGATTATTTTCAGACGTTTTATCCTGTCTGACAGAATTTGTATCCCCCCCCTCAAAATAGAGTGAGTATAGATTTGTGATAGATTTCTCAACTTTATATATATATAATGTTTACGTATTTGTAATTTAATGTAATTTTAATTTAATTTGCTTTATATCTTTTTATATTAAATATAAAAAAGTAACAGATAACCACTTTGGTTGTTCATGCATCATCCATCAGTTCTGGCAGACAGGGTAAACGGTCTGAAATAATCTGTTTCCCCCCCATAACTTTGTTGTATAAGAGAAAGAAACTTGCTCATAATCACAGAGGTTATAAGAGCATTATCTAAAGAACCCACAAAATAAAATCATTTGATGGTCAAGACTATCATCTGCTCTAAAGCACATTGTGCCGAAGTGCTAGCTTTAATAGACGGTGATGGAGGTTCTGATGAGAAAAGCACAAGCCTTCGTTTGAATGATATTTGACGTTTCCAAATTTAGTTGACAGATCGTCCATCTCAGCAGACTTAAGTTGCATAGGCCCCACGTCAAAAACACATAATGAATGGCCACTGTCGTAGTATGCGTCAGTAGACTACTATGGAGCCTACGCTTTACAACGTACTTTAATAATAATCATTTTATTTAAGATCCAGGGTGGGCCATGTCTAGGAAAAACCTCGTAGCGGTAATTACAACATATCAGAACATTCAAATACTTAACAAACTGAATTGCTGTTAGTTTTGATTTACTTGGGCGAAAGCAAGCGTAAATAACGCTGTTGCTCTGAATGCGCGCTCCCGCGTCAGGGGAAACAATTTCTGTCGGGGATACCTACATTGGCACAACACCGGCTCCGACCTGTAAAAACCGGTTCAACTCCAGCCCCAGAATTAAGCTGGGCTAGAACGAGAACTGCCTTTACGCCAGGGGCAGGGGGCGGGGTTATCCCTACCTTCATAAACAGGAAGACCAACGAAGACCGACATTTTTAAAAACGCTGAAGTAAACAATGGACGTGAATTAGAGGTCTTCACGGGTCCAATTTGACGGACCCGAACCCAAATGGACCCGTGAAAATTGGACCCGGAGCCGACTGGCCCCGAGCTATTATTGTAAATATGAGTTCCGAGCCGAAATGGACCCGAGAAAATTGGAACCGGACCCGACTGGCCCCGAGCCATTATTGTAAATACGAGTTCCGAAACCGAACTATTGTAAATACGAGTTCCGAAACCGAACCCTTAAAAACCCGTGGACCCGAAATGCCCGAATTGCTTTATGATTTAATACAAGTTCTCTAGCGTTAAATAGGACTTGTTTTTATAAGCTATTACTTTAGTTTCTGTTTCTTACCTAAACGTAGTCCGGCTGCGGCCGCTGCCAGCCCCCACCCCTGGCCATAACGTGATGTAAACATAAATAAATCCACGTCGTCATTTTCTTGTTTAGATGGTCATGTACTGTAACCCTTCTTCTTAGCCGGTGCTAACGCTAATCCAGTAGAACATTTCCTCTTGTTTAATTTAACATTATAATTTTGGAGTTTCCATTGTGCTTTGCAGAGCGTAACGTTGCCGCGGTAACAACGCGCTACGGCAACTCGATTGTTTAACCATCGCCGGGTCCTCTCGGGTACTGTAGGACCCGGCCTTTCACAATAAGAGACCCGAGACAAACTCCACCGGTTCCGACCCGGCCCCGGAGTCACTTCTTGTGAGTGGACCCAAACCCGAGCCGGGTCGGGTCGGAACCTCGGGTTTTCGGGTTGTCGTTTTTTTCCGAAGACCTCTAACGTGAATCCATGTATGGTTCGTTCTTTGAATATTCCAATTTAAAAAAAAATCAGAAAAAAAGAATTAACAGAGTTGTTTTTTAGTTTTTCTGATTTCGTTTTGAAAGTGAAAAAGGGAAAAGGGAATCAGCAAATATACAGCATTTTATTTGTGTTTGTGTCTTTTTTGTGTTGGTTTTTTAAACCCGAAACAGGAAAAATAAATAAAAAATAGATACATTTATAGTCTACACCAGAAGGCAGAATGCAGCGAAGAAAAAAGAGCCAACCACCTAAACCAGCAATAGACTGTCTAATTATATTTAGCCTTAGTTATGGCCGCACTTGAACCTTGGTGATTTTATTTGTGAACTATTTGACACTGGAAAAGAACACGACGACGCGACTCAGTACCGCTCTAAAGCAATCTGGTGCCCCGAAGTGCTCCGTTATGACGGTGAGGAGGTTTCTGTGTGGAGCACAACCTTCGAAGAAGAAATCTAGTTTCCAATTTAGTTACAGATCGTCCACTCGCAGACTAAGTTGCCGGCTCCCACGGAAAACAATAATGCTGGCCATTGTAGAATGCGAGAGACTTGATGGAACGTTTGAAACGTCTTTATGTGTATTTTTTTAAACCACGTGCCCTTTTCCTGGCATTCATTGCGGTTTTATCTAAATATCACACAAACAAAACAACCAACTGGATTATTCAGTTTTCCTGTTTTGATTAAAAAAACTGAAAAATGCTGTTTATTTGTTTATTCCTTTTGCCCTTTTTCAGTTTCAAAACCAAATCAGAAAAACCAAAAAACGACTCTGTTAATAGTTTTTTCTGATTTTGTTTTAAATCGGAATATTCAAAGAACGAACCATACACGGATTGACGTGAAGACGAAATTGTTGTTGTTGTGTTTGAAACTGGCACGAGGGTTCTTCTTCTTATTGTACAGTTCCGACAAGGCGCGAGGATTGCTGGGAAAGCGGAGACATATGCAGACGTTTGGTGTGAAAGGCCTATCTGAGACTCCAGAATGATGTCAGGGTGAGGCCTCTCTGAGACTCCAGAATGATGTCAGGGTGAGGCCTCTCTGAGACTCCAGAATGATGTCAGGATGAGGCCTCTCTGAGACTCTAGAATGATGTCAGGGTGAGGCCTCTCTGAGACTCCAGAATGATGTCAGGATGAGGCCTCTCTGAGACTCCAGAATGATGTCAGGGTGAGGCCTCTCTGAGACTCCAGAATGATGTCAGGCTAAGGCCTCTCTGAGACTCCAGAATGATGTCAGGGTGAGGCCTCTCTGAGACTCCAGTATGATGCCAGGTTTACGACATTCGTCGTAAAAAACATACCTTGTTCTTTCCCCTTAGCTTTAATACAACCCGTCCGTTCAGAAGTCTCACATTCAGAACAGTTCACACACGTAACATCTCTGAGGTTGCTGGCAAACATGACAAATTGTGTTTGCAAAATGCTTTAATCTTAGTCATAGTTATATATTCTTTTAATCCATCATTACAAAATATACACCAAAATACAAACTGCTGCTTTCAAAATTAATGGTTGAACCTGCCTTTGTGCTAGATGTCTGCACCATTCGTTTATACTTTACATAATATTTATATAAATTCAAATAATAAACATAAAAGCAGCCACAGGAACCTTATAGGTGGTCAAATTTGGGAGGAAGTTTAGCCTGCTGGTTCCTGAACGCCAAAGTTCTCATCCCAGTCCATGCGTTGCCGTGCGAGGCAGTGAGGAGAAGTAACAGTTCTGCCAACAGTGCAAGACAGTAAAGCTGAATGACACAGTTGTGTTCAGTAACATTGTGACTTACCTGCTTTCATGCGCTCAAATCCCTTTGTCCCGCCTCTCTGAAGGACAAGCCATGATTGACATGCCATGACATTTCATCTGAAACTTGTGCTCTATCTTCTCCCCTTGCTGTGGCTCCATCCCCATCGAACTGCTCTTAGCAACACTGAGGAGACTTTATTAGATGGAAGGAAGAGGACTGATTTGCTGATTGAAGACGTGGATAAGAGGCTCATGATTATGCAAGTAATCGCCATAAGCTGTTAATAGATGTCCTCCTCTTGTTTACCAGATTTAATCCCATAACATTGTATGTCTTTCTATGAGATCTGTGTTAAATATTTTGAAAAGGGTGTGAGAAATGTGTGAAACCAATGAAAAGATTTTAACACATTTGCAAGAAAAGCCCTGTGCTGAGGAGGTTGTGATGAATATCAGGTGGATGCCAGTTCCCTTAGCGTGTCTTAGCCAGAAGACAAGGCCACGCTGCAGCGAACCACAGGGGCCGACCGCAGTACTGTGTTTTGGTTCTGTGCAAAAGCGAGTGGGAGATCGCTAGGATTTAGGATGTTTGCAGTTTATGTTGGGTTGTGTTTGTCTTGAGCAGGACTCAGAGCACAGTGACGTCCGCAACTAACAACAGCACTGCCATGTAGCCTGATATTGCGGGAAGCCATTTATCATGGCTTCGACTTAAATAATTCTGGGTCATTTCACTCAGTTAGGAGCCTTCCTTAGAGAACAACCATTGGCCGCAGCCCAGCTTTAAGTTGTGAGACCAGCTAGTGAGACCTGCTAGAGAGACCAGCTAGTGAGAACAGCTAGAGAAAGCAGCTAAAGAGACAAGATAGAGAGACCAGCGATTGAGACCAGCTAGTGAAACCTGCTAGTGAAACCAGCTAGTGAGACCAGCTAGACGAGACCAGCTAGTGAGATCAGCTAGTGAGAGCTGATAGTGAGACCAGCTAGGGAGATCAGCTAGAGAGACCAGCTAGTGAGACCATCTAGTGAGACCAGCTAGGGAGACCTGCATCTCCATTTCAACTGTTTTAGCTGATGACACGCTTCTCTTAAGTTGGCCGTCCTGCACAAGGTCTTTTAACAACTTTAACGCAGACACATGTCACTTTTATCATATATCTAAGCTGTTCCAAAACCACAGAACAGCCCGGTCTGAGTAGGAGGTAGAAAAGTGCGTCTGCCTCGTGGGCTTGATAGATAAGGCCTGCAGGACAGGTCAGATCGACAGGCTGAAACCAGGACTGGGGGACATAGAAAACACCATCAGACTAAATACCTGGGGGGGGGGGGGGGGGGGGGAAAGTAGATGATACTAAGCGGCCAAGAGTTAAGCTGACGTTGAACGAGAACTCACTTATCTGGAGATGAGTGAAAGGGAAGGCGCAGGTGAACATTCGGAGTAGATTGAGCAGAGGAAGTGAAGGGTGAATATTCATGTACACTGAGCAGAGAAAGCGAAGGGTGAACAGGACAGCTGAACCCTGGACCAAGCCTACCAATCCACACACAGCCAAACAGAGGAACAGGTGAGAGAGACTGGGCCAGGCTCGGGTGAAGTTGAAGTACCTAGCCCACGGACTGGCCAGGGAGAAAAGAGGAAAAAAGAGGACGCTGCACCATCTCTTGGCTTTTGATAGACCCCCACCCCTGCAGGTGGTGTTCATCACAGATGAAGTACCTGGGCTGCACTACGCTGACACCACCCTCACAGGTGGTGGTCATCTCATAAGAAACACTTGGGCGGCCGTCCTTCACGCTGACCTCAATCCTTGAGCGCGCTGACCTAGCAAGCAAACCCTAACCCTAAGCATTTTATAGATTTAACAATATTTACTAACATTACAGTCAGAATTGACGTAGCATTACTCCATAAGCTTTGTCTTTTTTAATGCCATGTTTGGGATAAACTTGCTCATGCATCTTCCAGAACTGCATTCTTTAACTGCGCATGTGTTGTCCAGAACTGCATCCTAAGTCTCAGAAACAAGTCTCCATCACTGAGCCTGGGCAGAGCTGCTGTCATAGACAGCATTGCAGGAAGATACCAGTCGCACCGATGTTGATATCAGTTAGTTAGTTAGAAATTTATTGTCCCCTTGGGGAAATTGTTCTCAGTGAAAAGACAGACACACATGACCATTAACAACAACGACATAAAAAAAAAAAAAAACAAAAACACAACAACAACAACAAAAAAGTAAATAAAGATAAACAACCACTGACAGGACATATTTTCCACATAGTTCAGGGACACATATAAGATGTTGGCATTTTAAACCAACAATTAAAACCTTCTTTTTAAATGTTTGTTTAAAAGGCTGATGGATTGTGGAATGAATGACTGTTTTGTTCTATTTTTGGAGAGGGCTGGGTATCGAAACCTGCTACCTGAGGGTAAATAGTTCGAAGGGTGGAGAAAAGTGGGTGTGTTTTGAATTTGCTAAAAATAATTTCTGCTTTACTCTGAAACTCGCTCTCTGTAGGTGTTTTTCCAGACTATTTAAAATTAGTACCCAAACAGCTTGCTGGCAGTGGTCACTATATTTTTCCTAAGCCTACTCTTCTGTGCTTCTGCTGCGCTGCCGAAACCAGCAGATTTATGCAGAAGGTCAAGACACTCTCTCCACATAAGCAGTGTAGAACATCTTAGCCATTTTACGGTCTACATCAAATGAAATCAGCTTTTTTAAAAAGTAAAGCCTTTGCTGTCCTTTTTTCTGAACGAGTTCCGTGTACGGCTCCCACTTCAACTTGTGGTCTAAAACACCCTCACCACCACTTATACTCATGGAACAGACTGTATGGGCTGTCCTTGGATAATCGTTGAATGAAATGCTTTGTCTTCTCCTAAAGGTCAAAGAGCCATCTCTCTTTAGGTCTTTGAGGTGTTTAGGAGGAGATGGGATTGTTCACAACCAGTTTAGGAACTCATGCAGGACTGGGCCATGGTCCTGCTCATCTCCTTGGAGGAGGCTGACCAAATGCTGTATCATCAGCAAAACTTAATTAAATGCCTACCAGGGTGAGGGCTGGAGCAGTTATTGGTGTATAGTATAAACAGTAGGGGGGATAGCACACACTCTTGGGGGGAGCCGATATTGGTCATGATTTGATCAGAAAGAGAAAGAGCCCACCTTACACTGTTGGACTCTCTGACTGAGGAAGTCAAGGACGGCCAGAGTAATCAGGCTTCCATCCAGTTTAAAGTCGCTCCTGCACCTCTGAGCCAGGGTATTAGGGTGAATGGTGTTTTAAATGCAGATAAGAAATCAAAGAAATATATATTTTAATGTGGTGTTTTTGGAGCTTCCAGGTGTGTGTAAGCAGATGTAGCAAGGTTAAAATAGCATCATCAAACCCCCGTTGCTGGACTGAATAAGCAAATTGGCAACGAGGGTCTAGTAGATGATTGATCCTTGGTAAATGAATTTTTTTACTATCCCGTTCGAAGCATTTCATTACAAATGAAGTTATGCTATATAGGACGGTAGTGGTTGTGCTCAGTCGGTGAAGGAATCTTATGGGATAATAACTTCTGGGGATAATAGTTTGATGTCCATATTCATAAAGTGGAACAATGCACCTGATCCAGAGAGGACCGGAAAATATCTGTGAAAACTGGAGACAGTTGTTCAGCACAGAATTTTAACACATTGCCACATATGTTGTCTGGGCCGGGGCTCTTGCGTGTGTTAACTCTCTTGAACATCGCACACACTTCTGTCTGTGAGATATTGATAGACTGAACCGGTGTGTTAGATCAGGCTGCCTTTTGGTCAGTGGTTAGTTCCAATCCATTTTTCCAAAACGAGAAAAGAAACACATTTAGATTATTTGCCATTATCCTGGCCTTTCCCACCCTTAAGAGTATGTTGTTTTTCCCTCCCCTTATGAGGGGCGCTGTCATGGCCTTGATTGACTGCCATGCCTGCCTAGAATTACCCAGGGCCATGTTTTGCTCTACTTTTGTGTTATAAGTAATTCTTGTCTATCTAATCTGTCTTTTAATTTCTCTTTGTGTATCTCTCTTAGTAATTTCGTCCTTATGGATATGGGCCAGTTTCTTTTTGTTTAAGAGTGATTTTAACTTTCCTGATACCCAGGGTTTATTGTTGGGATACGTTTTAACAGTCTTGGTTGGCAGTACTGAGTCCACACAGAACGTAATGTAATACTCAGATATCACCTCCACCTGTACATTCAAGTCCGGACATTTAAAACCTCCCATGAGGTACAGTCAAGCACCCCTGGAGTGCCATAATGCTGTCTTCATTCCAGATCTTTTTCGTCCTTTTCTGGGGCTTTTCCCTCTCCAGAAGCCGTTGGTATACAGGCCGGAGATGTACCACATTGTGGTCGGATGCCCCCAGAGGGGGCAACGAAGAAGCAGAGTAGGCACCTTTAATGCTGCCATAACACAAGTCCAAAGTCTTATTTTTCCTAGTGTTGTAGCTTACATATTGATAGTAGGTGCGCAGAGTTTTCCTCAATCAGCAGTTATTGAAATCACCCAAGAAAAAATTTGGGAGCATCGGGGGAGAGAGATTCAAGTTTTTGTGAGAGGTGAAATATTGTCTCTGATGCTTTAGCAATGTTTGCTTGGGGATGAATGTAGACCACTGTGAAAAATATCTGCGGGAACTCACGTGGCAGGTAGAAGGGACGGAGTGACACACAGAGCAACTCAATATCAGGAGTACAGAGCTGCTCCCGCACTACAACTGATTCACCCCGGCACCAGTCGTCCCGAATGAGAAGGCTCACTCCTCCGCCGCGCGACTTGCCAGTGATCCCTTGATCGCGGTCCATTCTATAGGCAGTGAAGCCGTCCGGCTCCACCTCGGTTGACGGGATGTTACTGTCCAGCCACGTCTCTGTGATCGCCAACACACCAGGCGCCCCGATATTCATGTAGGTACCTTACGTTTGCCGTCAGTTCATCCGTCTTCCTCCTCAGGGACTGAGCATTGATGAGCAAACAGGTGGGCAGGGGTAGTCGTGTTTTCATTCTTTTTAGCCTCTGTCTAATTCCCCCTTTCTTTCCGCGTTTACGTTTTCGTTGTGTATAGTGAGAACATATCCTTTGATGGTGACTTTGCAGTAGGTTTAGGTCCAGTGGCTTAGAATTGCACTGTAGGAGAAAGTCTCTTGTGTACTGAATGAGCTGGGGAACGCAGCCCTCGGCGTTGCCGAGATTTAGTCCATAGGTGAGGAGTGCACTCAGAGTCAGCAAGGCAAGTGTCAATCCATGCTGATGAAGCTATGGTTGGAAAAGGGTTGGTATCGAAGTACAGCGATCATATAACAAACAACCGTAAGACGCACACTAAAAACAAAAACAAAGACGCACCGGTCACGTAAACCTGTCACACTGCGGTCGCCACAGAGCAGCGCCCTCTCCTGCAAAGGAGACAGAATGTAAAATGTAAAATGTAATATTTGATGTGATATATATACTCAGACATGTGCCTATACTATAATAAACCTTACCAAAAATCGTTTTCATGGGAACAAATCCAGTACTACTACTAGTATCTCTTCTTTCATTCCATTCTAAAAACACTGTAATGTGCCATCTCTAACCAACTGTCCTCCTATCTCTCACAAAACAATCTGCTTGACCCTCATAAGTCAGGCTTCAAGATCCCACTGAGACAGCTCACACCGTGGTGACTGCAAAGAGTGCAAGAGCCTCGTCCCTCTCATCAGTTCTCATTCTCTTTGACCTGTCCGCGGCGTTCGCCACCTGACTCTGCGCTATCCTGGTTCACATCCTATCTGACAAATCGCATCTATCAGGTCACATGGAATGGCTCCTTGTCCAGACCGTGCACTGGATTCCCTCAAGGTTCTGTAGTGGGACCCCTTCTGTTCTCCCGAAATACCAGATCCCTGAGTCCTGTAATCACATTACACAGTTTCTCCTATCACTGCTATGCTGACGAACCTCAGCTGTTCCTCCTCTTCTCCTCCCCTGACAGCATCCTGATTGCAATACGCATTTCAGAATGTCTGGCAAACGTCAGCACTTGGACGACCGCCCATCACCTGAAGCAAAACCGAGGTTAAGCTTCAAGACGGAGCTCCTCCTAATGCCAGGGAAAGATTGTCCTCACATGGACTTGCTGGTCACTGTCAAGGACATTGCAGTATCTCCATCACCAATGGCAAGAAAACTCAGTGTGGTACTGGACATTCAGTTATGCTGCACTGCAAACATCACCGCGGTGGCCCGATCCTGCAGTTTTGCCCTCTACAACATCCGCAGGATCCGGCCCCCTCACGAGGGAAGCAGCTCAGCTCCTGGTCCAAGCGCTCATCATCTCATGCCTTGACTACTGCAACTCGCTCCTGGCTGGACTCCCTGCCTCCGCAATCAAACCTTTGCAGCGTATCCAGAACACTGCAGCACGCCTCGTGTTCAACCTACCAAATTTCTCCCATGTGACCCCTCTTTTCCTCCACTGGCTAGTCGCTTGTATCAGATTCAAGATAATGGTATTGGCCTACAAGGTGGTTAATGGAACTTCCCCTGCCTACCTCCAAGCATTGGTCAGACCACACACCCCAGCTAGAGCGTTCAGCTCAACTACCTCAGCTGGACTCCTGGTACCGACATCGCAAGAGCAAGCCAAGGTCGATCATCGAAGTCACAACTCTTCTCTGTTTTACAGCATAATACCTTATGGTGGCTACAGTATTAGACCATATGGCTACAAGTATTAGACCCTATGTCTACAGTATTAGACCCGTTGGCTACAGTAGGCTATTAGACCCAATGGCTACAGCATTAGTCCCTATGGCCTCACAGCATTAGAGCCTTAAGATCCTATGGCACGCACGTCTTTTCATACACAAATGAAATACAAAATCAGCTGAAAATACAGCATCTTGGTATTTGTTCAGATTGTAGGTTCTAGAGCTTTCACAACCTTTACAACATTTCAAAATGAGTGCAGTCAAACTATCTTGGAGTTGGAGTTAAATGTTCAATAGCCGCCAATAGCCGCAAATCTCATCTCAATCTGTGTTACGCGGCTCAGACGTAACAAAGAAACGGGGAAGGAGACTTGTTTTAATTGTGTGAAAAGCATGAATCAAACTGATCTTGGCAATCATAGAGCAAAACACTAATCAAATCTCCCGCCTCGTCCCTCAGAGGCCAGGCCCACTTTTATCCGGTTCACGGGGACACGCCCCATATGAGGGCACACCCCCATTCTGGAACATGTGGGACCAGGCCTATGAGAGCAAAGGCAGACAAAACGAGTAGCACACACCCAATGACCCGAAATGGTCCCCTAGCAACGGGGTGCTGGGTGATCAAGCCACTCCGTCTGACCTGTTATTTTTTGATTTTTTTATATATACTGTTTTAATCTTGACCATTTTCTATCTTGTGGAATCGCTAGATTTGATGTACAGTTATAGACAGCCATCTTATTCCCGCTGTTTATTTGCTTTTATTTCGTTTTATTTTATTTGTGCTGAGATCGCGCTGCCAGACGGGTTTAAATGATGCGTTGATCACAGATCGCATTTAATTAGGCCACCTGCAGAGATGAAGCTGCCGAAGTTTTGTCCAGGATGGACAAATAGATTCATCCACAACTGCTTGCTGCTGACAAGGCCACATTTGCTGCTGCATAAGGACATCGATAGCTGAGGGATCGGTTGATCATCAGCTGAGCTAGTTGGTCGGAACAGGTGCGCACGGCGTGATACCCACTCAACGCCAACCCACACTGTGCCTGTTGATTGGGAGGGAAGCTTCATGAAGGCCTTAAAGTACACTGCCTCTGAACTTTTGCAATTTGCCTCCTATGCCTCCATCAGCGATGAGGTTCGCACCCTCTGTATAACAGCGAGGATATCCTTCGGGAAGCCATAATATTCATCGCGGCTCCTGGTCATATCTCCCGGTGCGCCACAGAGACCGCCCCTTCCATGCGCTATGCCTGCAAATGGCCAGCCACTCAGCACAGTACCTTCCAAACAGCAGCTGTCTGCGCAAGCATCGCCTTCAACACCGAGCAGAGGAGTGCCATCCTGTGCCCCCCACCGCACATCACCGGCCTCTGCACGCTTTCCAGCTCGAGACACTTCCACCCTATCGCCTGTCGTGCATGCTACACATCAGCCGCTACTGTCAACAACGCAGCGAGACTCTGTCTCACACATCTTGGACGTCTTCAATGGAGCTGCTGAGAATGTCACATCCTCACTATGTCAGACTGTGCCTGAACCGCCGCAAGACCTTCATCCGGTGGTAAAAGTTCTCACAGCTGGTTAACCGCAGGAAGTTCTACAGCATGCACAGGACCCTTCTCTCGTCAAATTTGCTTTATTGAATGCTCGATCTATCTGTAACAAGACTTTCATTTTAAACGACGTTTCACGTCCCATCACCTTGACTTTTTGTTTATAACGGAGTCTTGGCTCAGCAGTAATGACGTCATTCCACTTGGTGAACTCTGCCCTCCTCACTGCAGATTCATAAATTCCCCTAGGGATACTGGTCGTGAGGTGGTCTGCTCACTGTTACAATTGACAACTTAAATGTAGAATTGTACAAATTGATATGTTCTCCACTTTTGAGGTACAGCTTGTAAAGATAAATGCTACCCTCCTCTGTGCATTAGTTAACCGACCACCGAAAATTTATTGTAATTTCATGGTCTGATAGATCAGAATTTCATTCTGATCTACCTTTTATGGCCTCTCGGTCTGACAATTTCATGATTTTCATGACATAAATTATATTTTAAATCCCGCCTCTGCTTCATCTACTCTTGCCCCTTCAACAGAAATCTGTGAGAAGTTCCTCAACTTTTTTATTGATAAAATTGACAAAATAAAATCTCAAATCTCACCTCTGGATTCAGATCCCTCAGTGACAGAACTTTCACCTAGCAGTTTCAGGCTATGTCCTCCTCCCAGCTATATAAGGTGGTTTCCCATATGAAATCTACATCCTGCCACTTAGATGTTTTACCTGCACGCCTTTTTAAAGAAGTTTTTGTCATCATCTGCCCTCTTGTCTTGGCCTTAATTAATCACTCACTAACCAATGGAGTGGTCCCCTTAGGTTTTAAACGGGCAATTGTGCAACCTTTGCTGAAGAAGCCTGGCCTTGAGCCTAGTGACCTGAAGAATTATAGGCCTATTTCTAAGTTACCTTTTCTGTCAAAGATATTAGAAAATGTGGTCCTCTCTTAGTTTTCTTCCTATTTGAGTGCATTCAATATTTGTGAAAAATTTCAGTCAGGCTTTAGAGCCCTGCACAGTACGGAATCTGCTTTGCTTAAGGTCCAAAATGACATTCTCTTAGCAGTTGACTCTGGTTCTTGTGCCCTCTTGGTGCTTCTTGATCTGAGTGCAGCATTTGACACCATCGACCATAACATCCTATTAGAACGCTTGGAGGATGAAGTTGGTCTCCAGGGTTCTGTTTTGCAACGGGTCTCCCCTTAGCATAGTGATAGATCTTTTCAGTTAGTTTAGGCAATTTGTCCTCTTCCTCTACCCCTATAAAATGTGGTGTTCCTCAGGGTTCCATTTTGGGCGCTCTTTTATTCTCTCTTTATATGCTACTCCTTGGGTCAATTTTTAATAAGTATAACATCAGTACCACTGCTATGCACATTACACTCAGTTTTACCTGCTTGTTAACACTGATGGCATTTGTTTACTGGAGAATATTTTTAACTGTCTTAATGACATCAAAAGCTGGATGGCAAGAAACTTTCTTCAACTGAATGAAAGTAAAACTGACATAATTATTTTTGGCCCTCCAAGTTATATTTTGAAAAATGCACTAGGACCTCTCTCTGCAACCTGCCACAGTGAAGTCAAGAATCTCAGGGTTTTCTTTGACTCCTCTTTAAAATTTTAATAAGCAAGTAAATAGTATGGTCAAAGGCAGCTTTTTCCAGTTAAGAACCATCGCAAAACTGTAGCCCTTTCTGTCCTTCTCCGATCTTGAAACTCTTATTCATGCATTCATTACATCTAGACTCGATTATTGTAAGTCATTATATGCAGGCCTGACCCACTCCACTCTCAATAGACTTCAGACAGTTCAAAATGCAGCAGCTAGATTATTAAGTGGCCCAAAGAAACGTGAGCATATAACTCCTGTGTTGGCTAAACTGCACTGGTTACCTGTGGAGCACAGAGTTAAATTTAAAATTTTACTTTTTGTCTTTAAAGCCCTCAGTGGTTTGGCACCTAGTTGTATAGGTGACCTACTAATTCTGTACAGCGCTCCAAGGTCACTTAGGAATTCATCTAAGAATCTTCTCTGTATCCCCAAAACACGCCTTAAAACCAAGGGTGATAGAGCCTTCTCTGTTGTTGCCCCCCAACTCTGGAAATAGTCTACCTGTAACTATTAAAGTCCCTCTCCCACCATTGACTGCTTTAAGTCTAACTTAAAGACTTTTAATTTCTCCCAAGTTTTTGATCTACCTTAATACCCCCCCCCCCCCACACACACACTCTTTATTCTTTATTTTATTTATAGTTATATTTAAGTTATATTATTATTGTTGTTGTACCATTGTCATTGTTTTATGTTTGTTTGTAAGCGGGTTGGAAGAGTAGGCAGGGGTAGCAGAAGACTACATTAGGTACTTCACAGCCTGCAAGCCAGTTTTTTCTCTCATACCAATTTGTTGAAAATCCTCAGGTGTATGACATCTCCCCCCATTAGACCCTATGGCCTCACAGCATTAGACCCTATGGCTACAGCATTAGACCCTATGACTACAGCATTAGACCCTATGGCTACAGTATTAGACCCTATGACTACACAGCATTAGATCCTATGGCTACAGCATAAGACCCTACTATGGCATCACAGCATTAGACCATATGGCCTCACATCAATAGACCCTATGGTCTACAGCATAAGACCCTATGGCTACAGCATTAGACCCTATGGCTACAGCATCATACCATATAGCTACAGCATTAGACCCTGAGGATACAGCATTAGACCTGATGGTGTGCTTTGATGTCCAGGCTCCGGGGGGTGCTGGCCCAGATGGATGAGGGGCTGGTGGACCTGGCGGAGCTCAGAAGGAACCTGGAGCTGGCTGCTTCTGTCCTGGAGGCGGTGTACGTCGATGAGAGCAGGTGGGCCCAGTACAAAAACAGCCCCCAAAGCAGAGAGGACCAACAAAGGTTACACATGTTGACAACAGTGTGTGTGTGTGTGTGTGTTGTGTGTGTGTGTGTGAGTATGCTTGTGCTTGTGCGTGTGTGTGTGTGCGTGTGTGTGTCTGTATATGCCCCCACAGACGTCTGCTGGATACTGAGGATGAGCTCAGTGAGCTGCAAGCGGAGTCGGTGCCAAGCGAGGTCCGCTATTGGCTGGCGTCGACCTTTAGCAGGAAACTGGGCGTGGCCCGGCGCCGGCCGGAGGAGAAGCCCCGGTTCAGGAGCATCGTCCACGCCGTGCAGGCTGGCATCTTTGTGGAGAGGTGAGGGACAGGAGGAGGGTTGAAAACACCTAAAAGGGGTGATATCATGCTTTGTCGACTTTTCTCTTTGCTTATGACGTATGCATACAAGTTTTACGTCTTCTAAACTAGAAAAATCTAAGTCTGAGCCAGGGGGACAATTTGCGAGCACCAAGAATGCCCCTCAATAAGTGCGGGAAACAGCTTCATTGCACTCAAACTTTACTTCCGTAATAGTGTGACATGGGCGTCGCAGAAGTCCCTCCTCCCGGCAAGGTTTACAACTTCTCGGGGGGGGGGGGTGATTTTGCAGACACACACGCGTTAGACCAATCGCAACAGAGTGAGCTTGCTGATCAATCCCAGCATACTCGGGAGGGGGGCCTTAAAGCGACATGATACAAATCAGAGCATTTTTGAAAGACGCTGAAATTGGTTTTGCAGAAATAAACAGTGTGAGAATAATAAGGGATATTGTTTACAGACAGGCATGTAACCCTATTCTAGAAGTAATGAATGTTATTAAATCTAAAAAAGCATTAAATGGGATCTTTAAAGAATCTACAGCCAGGAGCCCAACACTGCTGGTACTATATTCTATAATGTATAATATATAGAACATATGATTTAGATAATATTTTCTGTCTGTCTGAAGGATCTACAGGCGTACATCCAACATGGCCGGTCTCACCTACCCTCCAGCTGCTCTCGCCTCTCTCAAGGTAAACAGGATGTGACATCATAGCTTTCACCTCCCTGGAGCGCTGGTGGCGTTGACAGCTTGTGAATGGTTGTTTTCCAGGAAATAGACAAGTGGTCCTTTGATGTCTTTGTGTTCCAAGAGGCGACCGGAGAACACGCCCTCAAGTTCCTGACCTACGACCTCCTGACCCGATATGACCTTATCAACAGATACAGGGTAAACACACACACACACACACACACACACACACACACACACACACACACACACACACACACACACACACACACACACACACACACACACACTCACACACTCTATACCCACACATACACACACTCACCCTATGCACAAAAACACACACACACGCACGCACGCACGCACGCATGCACGCACGCACGCGCACACACACACACTATACTCAAACACTCTATACCCCTACACACAAACTCACAGTGTCTATAAAGTGTGTGCATTGCATCATCCGAAAGAACCAAGATTGGAGCAGCTTATTTACGTGGTCCTCAGGTTTATGTTCATCATTGATGGACGTACCAAGTTTCCTGGTTATGAATTCAGGGGAGCAGTGAGTGGAGGTAAACCCTATAAGTTCCGAGCCAAATACAATAACTGTTTTTGGTTTGCCATTATGGGCTATGGATGTATAGATGTTGGGGCGCTTAATCAGGTTGGATGTTTTTCTTGGCTTAAAGGACAGTCAGGTAGATAGAGGCTGTATGTCGAGTCAGGTACATAGAGGCTGTATATAGAGGCTGTATGTAGTAGTCAGGTACATCGAGTCAGATACATAGAGGCTGTGTATATGGTCAGGTACATAGAGGCTTTATATTGAGTCAGGTACGTAGAGGCTGTATATAGAGGATGTATATAGAGGCAGGTCCATAGAGGCTGTATATAGAGTCAGGTAGATAGAGGCTGTATATAGTCAGGTACATTGAGGCTGTATATAGAGTCAGGTACATAGAGGCTGTACAAAGAGTCAGGTACATAAAGGCTGTATATAGTCAGGTACATAGAGGCTGTATATAGAGTCAGGTACATAGAGGCTGTACATAGAGTCAGGTACATAGAGGCTGTATATATAATCAGGTACATAGAGGCTGTACATAGAGTCAGGTACATAGAGGCTGTACATAGAGTCAGATACATAAAGGCTGTACATAGAGTCGGTATATAGAGGCTGTTTATAGAGTCAGGTACATAGAGGCTGTAGATAGAGTCAGGTACATAGAGGCTGTATGTAGAGGTTCATTCAGGGGATGAATCAGCACATGATAAAGACCTCGGGTCTCATTTATAAAACTGTGCGTGGGATTGTTACTAAAAGTCTATGTACGCCCAAAAGCCAAGTTTTGTGTGTGCCAAAAAATATTCAGACTTATAAAACCCTGCGTACGCACACCTCTAAGCAATCTTTGCTTTATAAATCACAGGGTGCATACAAGTGTGCGCAGCCGAATAAGCTTCAGGTTCCGCCCTGTACACGCCCCTTTTTAACCATAAATGGTCAATGCAAAGAACCTCATGAATGCGATCTGCATATAAAACAGACTCAGATGCAAGCATTATGTCTTGTCGGAAACAATGGCAGAAGGACTGAGAAAAGCAAAAAAGCGACACACACTCACACAATGGCCAGTAAGCCTCAGAGAGTTCAGAGAGCTGCATTCAGTGGACAGAGCTCACATGAGCATAGACATAATGTCCATCCCAATATGAAGGGTGGTCAAGACATGTAGTACAAATGTTTTGTCTGACAGAGATCTACTGTGAGTCTACTGTGCTAGTTTGACAGGTGTGCAATGTGTATAATGTGTGTCTAATGTGTGTATAATGTGTGTATTATGTAGATCCGGTAGGTTGGTTCCGTACATGGAGGCTCTGCAGGCAGGCTACTGTTTAGAATGTCCTTGTAAAGTGTATGTTTATACGTGTATGTGTAATAATGTGTATTATGTAGATCCCGCTAGGTGCTCTGGTTCAGTACGTCGAAGCTCTGGAGGCCGGCTACAGCAGGAACAGAAACCCATACCACAACCTGACCCACGCTGCTGACGTCCTACAGACCGCACACTACCTGATGCTGCACACTGGAGTCATGGTATATGTTATGCTAACGCTATACTTTATTAACACTCTGGACTTATGTTATATGTTATGCTAACACTATACTATATAAACACACTGGAGTCATGGTATAGGATATTCATATTCTTTTTTGCAGGTTTATCCATATATGCAAGTAATCCATATTTTCAGGTTATCCATATAGGTTTATCCATATTTTTTATCCAAATTACCTGGTCCTTGTCTGGTTGGAGGAGGCAAATGCGACGCATACGCCACAGGCTTCCATTCTTCCTCCCAGCTCTGAAGAAGGACGCTTCCCAAGCCTTACATGATGCATCAGCTGAGCATTGCTGTCCTATTGAGGGTCCTGCATGGCCCGCATAGGAGGAGACGACAGCGTAGTAAACCATGGGGCCTGGTCCACCTCCCAGACCCTGCAAGGTTTCACTGTGAGGTCACAGAGCAGCTTGTCCTTTTTTGCCCGCTAGGGAATAAAATATCCAAGATGGTTGACCATCCCGCGAAAACTCCTCAACTAACCTTTTGAGGTGACACTTTCTGTGAGAGAAGAACATCTGCATCTCTCACAAACCGTCCACATTCAGGGTGAGGCCTGCTTTTGAGCACCATGCTAGCCCCGCCCCCACACCAAGAGGTCATTTATGTTGCATACCACATCTTCTAGCCCCTCGATGACCTCATCCCTCACACTGGGAGTGTTCGGGTGCTGAGGCAATGCTGCAGGAAGAGGGTTGAGGTGAATCCACCTGTAGGTGCAATGAATGCCATGTACGGCTGTTTCCCCTGCAAGTGGAATTCGCCAGATGGTCATAGAAAGACTTTCCCTTGTCATAGTAGCACTTTGGGCCAATAGGATCCTCCAGATTTTTATCGGTTTGGGAATCCTGCTCAACCTTTTCCTTCCCATGTTGCGATCCAGTTTACTGAACAGCGCAGTCCTACAGAAGATGGCCTCTGGTTTAAGCTTGACGCTGCAGGGTCAACCTTGACTAGTTCGGTCCAGGCAGGATTCCCCTGGAGGTGCGGCCAGACTGAATGAGGATAGGAGCCAACCATAGGGTTGGGGGTCCACCAGGGGGTCCATGGGGTCAGAAACACGGGAGCCCGGCCACTTCGCCCACTGACTGGTAGTTGAGGGTCTCCATGTCTATGCTGTTGACACAGAGGAGTACGCCGAGGGCTAAGATGGCCGGGCTCCCGTGTTTCTGACCCCATGGACCCCCTGGTGGACCCCCAACTCTCTGGTTGGCTCCTATCCTCATTCAGTCTGGCCGCACCTCCAGGGGAATTCTGCCTGGACCGAACTAGTATGGGACACAATGGTGACATCCACTGCTGCGTCAAGTTGTCAAGTTTGAGAGATATGTTTTTGTCCATTATGTCTAAGACCACAGTAAATGAATCAGCATCCATTGTCACAGAGCCTAGAAAGAAGCTTTCTTCCTCTTCCTCAATCCCATGCACAGTTTACCCAGCAAGGGCACGGCACTTTGCAGCAGGTCGGGCCCCCCTGCTAAGGGGGGGCATGCCGGCCCCCCTGCTTAGGGGGAAGCGGGCTGGACCCCCCTGCTTAGGAGGAGACAGGCCGTGCCCCTCTGCTTAGGAGGAGACAGGCTGGGCCCCTCTGCTTAGGAGGAGACAGGCTGGGCCCCCCTGCTTAGGGGAAAGCACGCTTCTGCAAGTGCTCCACTTTGGAGCACTTGCAGCTTTTTGGATTTCTTCCCTGACAAATGTGGGGCTTTTATTTCTGGATGTGCTAATATTTATCTTTTCCTTTCGCCCCCTGCCTCTTTAGTACTCTGTCCACGAACCTAACATCCCTCTGCGATTCGCCACTGTGTTGAACCGCTGTTTGATCTCCTCTCATTGTCCTCCCATGTTAACAGATAGATCCAGGTCTAGAGCCATGTGTCTGCCAGCAAAACCACCATCCTGTCCCTGATGCAATCACCCTGCAACTCTGCCTAACTCCAGGGCCCTGTAATCACCGTCAGACTGCACAACGCAACAGTCTGCCATGCTTCTTGCTTGCACATATTAAAAAGTTATTTTTTCACTTCAAAGAAAGACTGAAAGCCATCCCTCACTTTAGTGTATCACTGGGCTTTAATGACCACTGAGCCTCTCAGAATATCCTCAGCTTCATCTCCCGTATAACAGATCAAAGTATTCACCTGATTCTCTTCAGAGCTTCTAAAGTGCCCGCTCCACAGAATCTCTCCCATCTCTGCATCTAGCTAGTCGATGCACGACTTGGAGAATTATTGTAATGTGGCCATTGTTGTAAAACTGGGGGAGCGAGTGGAGAACTCACAAAACGCCGGGGAATCAACCTATTTTTAGGGCCAGCCCTAGACAAAGGCATTTGACTATTTAATTAAATATCCTGCTTCAACACTTTCCAAAATACATAATATGTGCCCTGATATATTTCTTAAGATGTCGGAAAATGACTGCTGAACAATTTTTGATTACAATCTATGCAAATGTTCACCATTTGCAAGACTAATTTACTCAAGTATACGTCTGCAGGCCTCACGTACAAACACTGAACTATATCAACGTGATGGGACTCAATGGAGTCTACTTCACACTATGCACACACTATATAGACACTAAATATGCCCATATACACACACACATATATATATATATATATATATATATATATATATATATATATATATATATATATATATATATATATATATATATATATATATATATATATATATATTTAAGCAATATATCACGACAGGCCGTGGTATATGCTCATTATACCACGGCTAAGGGGCGTTGTTCGGCCCGACGCGAAAAACGGTTACCAATAACGGCAATATGAAAGAGGAATAGGAATACGCGCTCAAATCATTTCAGGTACAAAAAAAAATAAAATCACAAATTAGCCTACCTAACCTGATAAAGTAGCCCCATTTATGAAAAAAATAGTCCCTCCTTTCCGGACGTTAGCTCTGCATGTCTCTTTTTCTCGCCTTTTTCTCTTCAGGAGCAGGTCACTCCTCAGTCCCCTCTACCATTGTTTTAACCCTATCCGGAGGGTGAGAAGTTAACCTTAAAACATGTCAATTCAACGAATTTAGTCAATTTAATTAACCTTGTCAAACACTTCGGCTACTTTTGCTACCTAGCCTCCTACTGTAACATTTGGTTGTTGCCATGGAGACATTGTTGCTTGCGGAATGATATGCTGCAATAAGGCTTTTTAGAATAGTAGCCGTGGTATATGCTCAATATACCACGGTTAACAGCCAATCAGATCGCCGGATTTCACCTTTCCGTTTTATAATTAAGCAATATATCACGACAGGCCGTGGTATATGCTCATTATACCACGGCTAAGGGGCGTTGTTCGGCCCGACGCGAAGCGGAGGGACGACAACCCCCTTGGAGTGGTATAATGAGCATATACCACGGACTGGAGTGATATATTGCTTTTATAAAACGGTTACCAATAACGGCAATATGAAAGAGGAATACACAATCAATTTCAGGTACAAAAAAAAAAAAAATCACAAATTAGCTTACCTAACTGATAAAATAGCCCCATTATGAAAAAAATAGTCCCTCCTTTCCGGACGTTAGCTCTGCATGTCTCTTTTTCTCGCCTTTTTCTTCAGGAGCAGGTCACTCCTCAGCAGTGCCGCCGCTCCCATAACGCGCACTACGCGCTGCGCGTAGGGCCTCAAGTCGTGAGGGGGCCCCCAAAAATAGGCAACTTTAAAAATAAATAAATAAAATAAAAAATAAAAAAATCATAGTTGTAATAATAATGCTGATATTATTTCAGTATAGAAATATAAGGCACCTTTTAGCCATGCATATCACAAAACAGGCAGAACAAGAGATATATTTAATTGCTCAAAAAAAGTTACGATGGTCCCCCCACCACACCACAAATACAACCATCGCAACATCCCAAGCTCGCGCGGTGTTGCCCTGTCTAAAGTGGTCAGGCGAAACTTGACAGCAAGGCTATGTGTCAACTTTTCGGAATGTGCCTTTGAAAAGATCTCATGAGTCAGGGGCAAGAAAAAAGAAAGAGGAAGACAGCGAGAATGAATCCTTTGCATCACTATCAGGTAAGTCCCATGTTTAATCATTGTAAAATACAGGGAAATGTGCTGCTAATTGAATGGTTTGTTGCTATGCATAACACCTCGAGACACTAGCTAAACGGTATTGCTAATGTTAGCACACTCAATATTATGTTGATAACTTAGGTGCAAGAAGGGTTGCCAACTGTCCCGAATTGTCCGGGACATCCCGAATTATGATTTTGATTTGTCCCGTCAGCGTCAGGGACAGCTGCAGTCCCGTTATTACAATCACAGCCTTTTTTATTTGTATCCGTGAAAAAGAGAAAAAATGTTAACAGTTTAGTGTCTGTGCCCTGGAGACAAGAGCGGCTCTTCAGCTGCACTCCTCTCCACAACAAGCATTTTTAACGCCAGCACGAAAAGGTGAAACTTTTAGCGATCTAAGTATCTTAAATCACGATTAAATTGGAAGCTTGCACATTGTTGTTTTCATATTTCATATCAGAATTCTTTAGACATGAACTGGTGTTTATATGTGTGAATATAATAATAATAATAATAATAATAATAATAATAATAATAATAATAATAATACATTAACTCATGAACATGAACTTGTTCATACGACGTTTCTCAAGCACCCATTATAATTGTAGAAATTAAATCGAGGAGACTATAACATTAGCTAGATAACTAGCTATATTTTCATGCAAACGGAAATCTTACACTTAGATCGTTAAAGGGTATTAAAAGTTCCCTTAGCTAGCTAGCTAGCTAGCATAGCAAATGGATAACCATAGCAACCAGGAGTCTATGCTAAACAGGTCTAATGCTATTTCAACGAAAACAACATGAAATTTGAGAGAAACTTTGTAATGATTGTCTTGACTATTATTATGAACAATACATCCAAGCAAGTACAGTAGTTACAAAATTACACTGAATTTAATAGGTTCATGGTATGGCTAATGAAACCTTGCAATTTCCATTATTGTTGGTCAGCTGTTGGCGCGTGTGCGCACCTGGAAGAAAAGTGTCCTCATTTGGGGTTTAGGAAGTTGGCAACCCTAGGTGCAAGCTAAATTGAGATTTTACTGTTAAACATTATTCATTTTACAAGTAGGCCTGTAGGAGACCTCAAACTGATCCTGCTCTTTGGCCGCCACATGTTTTAGATGCGGATCGCGTTGAAATGGTACGAAGAGGTCCATTTAAAATCCCATCAGATTTTAATTTTCCAATATATTTGTGTAAATAGTTTCTGCTTGTAAATCTTTGCTTCATAGAAGAATTTTTCTTACTTGTATACTTCTGGTTTTAAGTTTGTATTTATGGATAAACTATTTAATTTAAAAGATTTTGGACATTCCAATACTTTTGTGTACTGTATGTATGTTTTGGCTGTTCTGTGAACTGTGTTCACAAAGTAGATTTAACTTTTGCGTTTTAATAAAATGTTAAACTGGCAGAAACCAATTCTTTTTTTCGGGGGGGGGGGGGGGCCCATAAAGGAGTTATGCTTAGGGCCCCAAAATAGCTAGCAGCGGCACTGCTCCTCAGTCCCCTCTACCATTGTTAACCCTATCCGGAGGTGAAAGTTAACCTTAAACATGTCAATTCAACGAATTTAGTCAATTTATTAACCTTGTCAAACACTTCAAGCTACTTTTGCTACCTAGCCTCCTACTGTAACAGTTGGTTGTTGCCATGGAGACATTGTTGCTTGCGGAATGATATGCTGCGATAAGGCTTTTTAGAATAGTAGCCGTGGTATATGCTCAATATACCACGGTCAACAGCCAATCAGATCGCCGGATTTCACCTTTCCGTTTTATATATATATATATATATATATATATATATATATATATATATATATATATATATATATATATATATATATATATATATATATACTGTATATTCTAGTGTGTGTATACCATATCACAGTGATATGGTAGTGGTATAGGCAGTATTGATAGACTATAGTGTGTGTCATGGTGTCAGTTTACTATGTCAACAGTACTTAAAATATAAGTATAAATAAATATATGCATACTACCTCAATAACGTGTGTGTGTGTGTGTGTGTGTGTGTGTGTGTGTGTGTGTGTGTGTGTGTGTGTGTGTGTGTGTGTGTGTGTGTGTGTGTGTGTGTGTGTGTGTGTGTGTGTGTGTGTGTGCAGCATTGGCTCAGTGAACTGGAGATCCTAGCGATGGTCTTCGCTGCAGCAATCCATGATTTCGAACACACCGGGACCACCAACAACTTCCACATACAGACCAGGTACACACTACACACAAACACACACCCACACACACATACACACACAACCACACACTGTAAAACAAACACACACACACACACACACACACACACACACACACACACACACTGCACTACACACTACACAACACACACACACACACACACACACACACAACACTGCACTACACACTACTACAACTACACAATCCACACCAGATACACACTAGCAAGTCAGCCCAGTTCTACTAGTTCAGACAAGATATACACTTAACATTACAAAACCTTTATTAAGTTGACACTTCAAGCAACATTAAGTGAACTCAAAAATGAAGCTAAAACCCAAAGAGTCAGTAAATTGATCAGTCTGATGAAATAAGTTTCTGCTTTAAGTGCTACAATATAGGAACAAGTGATAGAGAATTGTAAATGTATATGTATATGCATGTATGTATACATATCCAGGTTTATTGTTAGATATTTGCTGGAGGATGGGCCTGTTGGCAGCAGTGAGTGATGAGGTGTGAGCAGCTGGAGAGCAGAGGAGGCTGAGGAACTCTCGTTCCACCAGCTGGAGGATGAGTGAGTGATGATGAGGCTGAGGGCCCACACAAGCAGACCAGCAAAGGGGAGCTGCACTGGTCTAAACGCCCGATGAGAATACCAAAATACACTCCCAGACAAGATGATCACTACCAGTTCAGACCAGATGCACTGTACCAGTTAAGACCAGATACACCATACCAGTTCAGACCAGATGCACTGTACCAGTTAAGACCAGATACACCATACCAGTTCAGACCAGAATCACCGTACCAGTTCAGACCAGATACATTGAACCAGTTCAGACCAGTCAAGACCAAGCGTACTGAGAAGAGTAAGAGAGCAGCATGTCATTCATATGAGGACCTGCAGGGGATGCAAGAGGAACGACATGGGATTGATGCCCGTAAACAAACCCACTCTCTGTTCGGTGAAGACCTCAGTAGCTCATTCATCTTCATGTTACGTGGTTTTCAAGGTCCTTCTGAGTTTTGGCCGTAGACAAGTGCAAGGTGGAGACCAAGCCCTGCCAACAATGTTCAAAATATGGACCGTTTCTGCTGCTGCTGGTAGGAACATCTAGAACAATAGCCGGGGTCTGTATAAAGCTCATCAGCAAGACCTACCTCCATATTTCTTCCACATTCTTTACGTCATGATTTAGACCAGTTCAGACCAGTTCAGGCCAGATCCACGTGACAGTTCATAGCCCGCTCAGAGGAGGGCTGGAGGTTTTGGACTCCATGATTTGTGGATATCTAACTAATGTCTAACTATACTCTAGATGTAGCATCAGCTAGCTCAGAGAAGGTCTGACCCGTGTCCTCTCCCAAGGTCAGAGAGGGTCTGAACCTGAGTCAGGTGGGGAAATCTAAAAAATGTCTTATAGAGCATCAGCTCAGAGAGGGTCTGACCCAGTCCCCTTCCTAAGCTCAGAGAGGGTCTGACCTGAGCCCCCCCCCCCCCCCCCAGGTCAGAGGTGGCCCTCCTGTACAACGACCGCTCGGTGCTGGAGAACCACCACGTGAGCGCCGCCTACAGGCTAATGGCAGAGGACGAGGTGAACATCTTCACCAACCTCAACAAGGAGGACTGGAGGTCAGTAGATAGACACACACACATACACACACACTCAGCGACACACAGTGAAAAAGACACACACACACACACACACACACACACACACACACACACACACACACACACACACACACACACACACACACACACACACACACACACACACACTCACACACAAACTAAAGGGACACACTCAGAGACAAACACACACACACACACACTCAGAGACAAACACACACACACACACAACACACACACACACATACACACAGAGACACATACACATTCAGAGACACACACACACACACTCAGAGATACACACACACACACACACACACACACTCAGACACACACTCAGACACACACACACACACACACACACACACACACACACACACACACACACACACACACACACACACACACACACACACACACACACACACACAAACATACTCTGGTTAATCCC
Source organism: Melanogrammus aeglefinus (assembly GCA_900291075.1). Lineage (NCBI taxonomy): Eukaryota > Metazoa > Chordata > Actinopteri > Gadiformes > Gadidae > Melanogrammus > Melanogrammus aeglefinus. The sequence continues at coordinate 563,868 of OLKM01000080.1, forward strand.
AACCACAACCCATCATCCTGCCCTAACACACAATGTGTGTGTGTGTGTGTGTGTGTGTGTGTGTGTGTGTGTGTGTGTGTGTGTGTGTGTGTGTGTGTGTGTGTGTGTGTGTGTGTGTGTGTGTGTGTGTGTGTGTGTGTGTGTGTGTGTGTGTGTGTGTATGTCTCTCTGTGTGTGTGTGTGTGTGTGTGTTGTGTCTCATCGTGTGTTTGTCTCAGTGTGTGTGTGTGTGTGTGTGTGTGTGTGTGTGTGTGTGTGTGTGTGTGTGTGTGTGTGTGTGTGTGTGTGTGTGTGTGTGTGTGTGTGTGTGTGTGTGTTCCAGGGAGCTGAGGGCTCTGGTCGTAGAGATGGTGATGTCCACTGACATGTCCTGCCACTTCCAGCAGATCAAGACCATCAGAAACCACCTCCCCCAGAGCCACGAGTCAGTAACAGTGTCCCCCTCACTCCCACCATCACCATCTCCCCCAGAGCCACGAGTCAGTAACAGTGTTCCCCTCACTCCCACCATCACCATCTCCCCCAGAACCATGAGTCAGTACCAGTGTTCCCATCACCCCCATCATCACTACTACCTCCACCATCACTCCCACCATCACTCCCACCATCCCTCCCACCTCCACCATCACCCCCAACATCTCTCCCACCAACCCTCCAACTCCACCATGTTTGTATGTGAGTGTCAGGCTGCTTTAAAGTGTGTATTCCTGTTTGACGGCGTACATCCAGGTAACTCCATACTAGGGATTTGACTCCAAACTTCTTTATTCAAATATAATTTGAATATCAAAAAATAAATCAATATTCGAACGAATATTAGGCAGCCCTATTCGAACCTGTTATGGGCATTATTCTTTGTAAATGGCTTAGCTTGAACGTTGTTTTCAATTCAGATTCCGAGGCTTTTTCACGCCTGGTCAAGCTGTGAATCTATCTATTATTGGTCATCTGGGTTCCTGTAGGTGGCGTTGCGTCCTGGTTTGCACCAATTGTGTACGTTATAGCAAAACAATGGCTGCGTCAACACCGACAACAGCCCCCGAGGATCGAAATTTACACTCCTGACCATTTCATAATCAAATCAAATCAAATCAAACTTTATTTATATAGCACTTTTCATGCACACGTGCAACACAAAGTGCTTTACACAAAAAAAATAAAATAAAATAAAATAATGATAATAATAACAATAATAAAAATAGGAACATAGACAACACAATTTCAATTTCAGCCCCTCCCTCCCCCCCCTCCATACTACACACGCACACACACGCTCATGCTCACATACACACACTCTTAATTACTCACACTAGGGAGACATGGCATGACACTGAGGATTGAGGATTGAGGAAGCGTTATCTTTGGGGCCATCCACACTGGGAGGAGTCGCAGGCCGCCACAGGGGGCACCAACGCCCAGGTCCCCCGACCCTACAGACCATAGCCAGCCGAGCCGAAAGGACCCAGGGACAGCGCCCCCCAGCAGCAGCTCTGACACAGCTCCCAGCGTGGAGGACCCCCCTGAGGAAAACTGGAGTTAAGCTAAAAACTAAAAACATAAAATAGGATACAAGCCATGAAGAAATAAGCAAAACAGAGTCAACAGCTTAAGAGGGTAAAAATATGCAAGATAATAAATAAAATGATAGGTAAAATAAATAAAATTATTTAAGGTTAATAACATCTTTAAAAGCAAGGTAAAAGCAGAACCATAAAATAAAATAGAACCACATAAGAATATAAGAAGAATTTAAAATCTAGTTAAAAGCCTGACTAAAAAGGTGTGTCTTTAACTTTCCCTTAAAAATATCAACTGTCTCTGCGGCCCTGAGGCTCTCTGGCAGGCTGTTCCACAGGTGGGGGCCATAGTAGCTAAATGCCGCCTCACTGTGAGTTTTGGTTCTGGGTTTTGGTATTGATAAAAGGCTACTGCCGGAGGACCTCAGGGTCCGCGAGGGTTGATATGGTAAAAGCCGGTCAGCCAAATAAGAGGGCGCAAGGCCGTTAAGACATTTAAAAACTAGTAAAAGAACCTTAAAATCGATCCTGAAGCAGACGGGGAGCCAATGCAGTGACTCTAAAACTGGTGTAATATGTTCCCGCCCTCTGGTCCTCGTCAGCACGCGTGCGGCTGAGTTTTGTAATAATTGGAGATTTAAAATACACTTTTTGGGAAGACCAGAGAGCAGGGCATTACAATAATCTAATCGACAGGTGATAAAAGCATGCATTAGCACCTCCGTACTGGCCTGAGAGAGAAACGGGCGGACTCTGGCTATGTTTTTAAGATGATAAAAACCTATTTTTGTCATATTTTTTATATGCGGAAGAAAATTCAGCTCAGAGTCCAAAATCACGCCCAGATTTTTTACTAATTTAGTTGGTTTAAAATCTTGTAGTTTTGGTAAAAGTTTCTCTCTCTGGCCTTCAGGACCTATAACTAAAACCTCTGTTTTGTCCTGGTTGAGCTGTAGGAAATTCTCTGCCATCCATGACTTGTCTAAGATGCAGTTAAAAAGAGCATCAATTGGCCCTGTGTCATCAGGAGACACGGCGATGTACAGTTGTGTATTGTCAGCATAACTATGGAAGCTGATGCCGTGTCTCCTGATGACGTCCCCAAGGGGCAGCAAAGTGTGGCGCTACTTTGGGTTTGAAAAAATAGAGGGGAAAATAACTAGTTAGGATAAGGTCATATGTAGAATATGTAGGACTAAATTCTTCTACCACGGGACAACCAGCAACTTGAGAGCCCACTTGTCTACACTACATCCCGGCATGCTGCACTCAATGTCAATTTGACGTTGACTGATACACTGTCCTCTGGTGGTCAAAACATATACAACTTGAGTTTTATACCATATAGGTCTTACTGAAGGCCTTTAATGGTCAAAATATTATTCATAAATATTAGAATTTATTTGAATATTAATATTAATAACAAACAAACTTGTTCAAACAAACTTGAACTTCGAATATGATTTTTGGGCAAAAGTCAAAGCCCTACTCCATACTGGACCCACAACGCAGGCGTCAATACACCTGCTGGTGTAAGAGTATGAACCACTAACACCATCACCACACTAAAGGCCAAAGTATAGAGGGATTATCATTCTACGTCACTCTACGTCACTCCCCGCTCTACGCGCATGTCGTTTGCAGAAAGAGACGAGAGCGACAAGAGCCGCAATCATGTCTTGTTGTGCGGTTGGTTGCACAAACCGTTTTAATAAGACTGATTATCCCATTTATTCTACTTCTTGCTTGCCGACATAATAAAACAATTCAAATACTTTAATAATTAAGCTTTTTCTTATTCGTATTGCATGATTATTAAATGTATACTCTGTTTGAGTTCATCTCCCTCAAAAAGTAGTCCCCTTTAATTACGATCGATCAAACATGTTTTTGACACCTCGAAGGGCATTATACCAGTTATACCATGGTCACTTGCCGAAGAAAGGAAATGCGTTTCCTTTCTTCGGTTTTACAATCCAAATATAAAGTTTTTCACATAAATAGGACGGACTGCAGCTACGACTTGGCAATGAGTTGAAGTATTCTAGAGATGAGCCAGAGCGAGCGTTATGGGTTGTGCATATTTTTAATTCGAAATTCGTCCCAGCCTTTATACCAAAGATACTCTAGGGTCTATAGCATATAACCGCGTTGTCTGATTACAGTTTAATTAATTTTGGACAATTTACCAGCTCTCGTTTTGAAGAATCATCACCGCGCCATTCGTTTCAATGGGACTTGCGACGGTCTATACTTTCAACATAAAGTGTACATATTTAGAATTCGAAATTCGGGTCTATAGCATATAACCGTGTTTTCTCATTAAAGTTTAATGCAACAGTAAGTTGGCAAAATTGCTAATAACACCGCTACGAAGAGGTTCTCCGCCAGGCTCTCCGGTTACGGAGAGGGCTCTCCGTGTCTAGGTACAGCACTTTACGGAGGACTATAAACCAGCCTTAACCCTCAACCCTCATTCATACATCAATCTTTAACTCCCGGGACATCTATAGTAACATCATCACCCCCACTAACCCTCACCCCTTCATAACCCTCATCCCCGGCCTCCCAGGACACCTGTCTGTCTGCTGTCTCCCAGGATGGACAAGGTGAAGGTGTTGTCTCTGATGCTGCACGCGGCAGACATCAGTCATCCAGCCAAGACCTGGGGTCTGCACCACACCTGGACCCACCACCTGATGGAGGAGTTCTTCAGACAGGTAACACACACTAACACACAGTACATACACTAACATACATCCTACTACACACCTGGACCCACCAGCTGATGGAGCTCTTCAGACAGGTAACACACACTAACACACAGTACACACACTAACACACATCCTACTACACACATCGGACCCACCACCTGATGGAGGTAACACACGTCCTACATGCACACTAACTAACCCCAACACAAACCAACAAATACTACCACTAAACCCAACACAAACCAACACATGCTATTACTTACTCCAACACAGACTAACAAATACGCTCACTAACCCCAACACAACTGGCCCCTGCACCACCACTGGTATGGAGGTTAGGTCTCGTGGTCTGGTCTTTGGATATAGAGGTCTTGGGGTCAGGGCTAAAGGGAAATCAAGGGATCTTGGGGCCCTATCTTGGAGTGAAGCTTAGGGGTCTGGGGCCGTGTCTGGGGGTGAAGTCTAGGGGTCTGGGGCCATGTCTGGGGGTTAAGTCTAGGGATCTGGGGCCGTGTCTTGGGTTGGAGTCTAGGGGTCTGGGGCCGTGTCTAGGGGTGGAGTCTAGGGGTCTTGGGCTTGTCTTTGAGTGAAGTCAAGGGGTCTGGGGCAGTAGGGGCGCATAAGAAATATGATTGCAGGAGCTACGGGGGGGGCAAGATGGTTTATAGCAGGTGCTACTACATTTTGACGCCACAAATAATACTTTCATAGTTCTGTTTTGTTACATATAAGTCAGTCAGATGTCTTCATATATATAAAGTATATTAGGGCTGTCAAACGATAAAAAAAAACTTGATTAATCGCATAGTACTGGTGAGTTAACGCGCGATTTATCACACTTTTAAAATCTATTACCCTCTATTTTAAATCCATTCCAATTTAATTAAAAGAGATTATCAAATGGAGTGACATATTATCATTCTTACCATATGTACTTACAGTAATAAGCTAAAACTAGACCAATGATCTTGAGGGAGTTCTATTAACTTACTCAGTGTGGGTTGAATATGAAACTTACGGAACACCACAGATTTGGGAATTGTAAACAGGCTGTCACTTACTGCAAGTGTAATTGAATGTAAAGTAAGTGGAACTTAAAAAAAAAGAGAATGTGTTAATGCCCGATTTGTTGTAATCGATCGCATTAAAATAAGATTGCGTTAACTCGTTATTAAAGCGCTATTTTTGACAGCCCTATTGTATTTTTTTGGCGATCACAGCCACCGACCCTCCCACGAGTATGTGATTACGTGTGGTTTGTTTACATAAAGGCAACTCTCAGGGTCTTGCGGAGTATGTGCCACGAGAGTTGCAACATCCAATAACCTGGTCTCTTGTCTGGTCATTCCCGTGCTGTTTACCACAATATTTAAAAAAATAATAATAGAGCGCAACAGTGTGGTTCGGAAGTAAAAATCCCATTCATTTTCACTATAGAATGGCGAAGTCACGCCCCTTGCGGTAGAGCCCATGGGACCTATGAGATCGAAAAATATGAATGGGTCCCATGGGCTCTACCGGAAGGGGCGTGACTTCGCCACTCTATAGAGGTTTTGATTTAAAGCCATAATGTCGTAATCATCCAACGTACACGTACCACGCACCGTTATATTGTGAAACAATGGTATATGCTTCTGCAGAAGCCACAAATTACAGACGTAAATATCTAGGTTTTAGAAAAACATGTTTTGTTTGCAATATCCTTTGAAACCACTTCACTACCCATTATCCTAAAGTGTGACACGACGTCTGATGGAGCCTGCTGTTACCAGGAAACGTTTACTGCACCCGCAAAAGTCAAGCCGTGGATGACTGCTGTCACTGAACTCAATCACTTACTGCAGCAACCAGGATTTAGATTAAGGAAAAGTTAGAGAGTTGTTGTAAAAGCTGTAGGCCTACAGCAAATGAGCTCTACATGTTTATATATATAATATATGATACAGAATATGTAAAAATATGTGCTATAGCTGTCATGGTCCGCTCCTGATTTTCCCGTTCACCTGCCTGCCAAGCTGATCTCATCTAATTAGCTCAACCACTTTCACCTGTGCTCCCTCTATATAAATCCTCTCTCACCACTCAGTCTCTGCCAGATCGTCTCTCGTTACTCACAGAGCTTTCCCGCAACTCCAGAACTGTTTCTACAATGCTTATCCTGCCTGTTCCCGAACCCTCGCCTGTCTGACCACCCGCCTGTTGTCGAGTCCCTGCCGGCCTGTCTGCTTCCCTGTTTCCTGCTCCTCGCCTGCCTGCCCTTCTGATACCGACCCCTCGCCTGTCCGACTAACCGCCTGCCAACGGAACCCCCAGTATACCTAATTGCCTGCCGGTCCCTGAACTCTTGCCTGCCCTGTTTACTCTGCCTGCCCGATCCTGATCATCTGTGCAAACAATAAACCTTTGGACTGCCCTGTCACCATTGTCAGTCTGTGCACTTGCGTTCTGCCTACCCCCCCCCCGTTACAGCACGATCTGGTCAAGAATGGACCCAGCCCAGGCTGACGATCGGATCTCCCGAGTAGAGTGTCCTGCACCAGGTGATGGCCGCTGCCATGGCTGGCACGGCACAGAATCAGCGGGACCTGGCGCACGTCCGCAGGTACAACCCCAACATTGACTGGTCTACTTGTTCCGTCCGGGATCGGGGAGTGACCCGTCGGCATTCCTGTCTCAGGATGCCTTCACCGCTGCCTGTTCCTCTTGTTTCTGTCCCAGCCTCGAACATCTCCGGGGTCCCTGCAGCTTACTACCTCCTTGCCTCCTCACCGTCCCTATGATTGTGCCATCGATCTGCTTCCGGGCACTTCACCCCCCAAGGGACGCTTGTACTCTCTCTGCTCTCCAGCAAGAGGCCATGGAGGAGTACATTTACGACCCTCCTCATCACCAGCCGGGGCGGAGTTCTTTTTCGTGGGCAAGAAGGATAAGTCCCTGAGACCCTGTATCGACTACCGAGGCCTGAACAACATCACGGTGAAGAACCGCTATCCCCTTCCACTACTCTCCACTGCCTTTCAGCTGCTCCAGGGGGCAACGGTCTTCACCAATCTCGACCTGAGAAATGCCTACCATCTGGTCCGCATCCGAGACTGAGATGAGTGAAAGACAGCATTCAGCACACCAACGGGCCATTACGAGTATCTTGTGATGCCCTTTGACTTGACCAACGCCCCGGCAGTCTTTCAAGCGGTGGTCAATGACCTGCTGCGGGACATGTTAAATAAGTCTTTGTGTACCTGGATGACATCCTGATTTTTATTTTTCCAGCAATCTTGAGGAGCACGTCACCCAAGTCCGGTCGGTTCTCCGCCACCTCCTGCACAACTCCTTCTACGTCAAGTCGGAGAAGTGCGTGTTCCATGCGCCCTCTGTCTCCTTCATGGTAGATTTCATCGCGAAGGACTGCCTGCGGATGGATCCAGCTAAGGTCCCTGCTGTGACCTCCTGGCCGGCCCCAGAAACACGGAAGCAGCTGCAGTGTTTCCTAGGGTTTGCCAACTTCTATCGGCGGTTTCTCTGAGGCTTTAGTTTCATTGCCTCCCCCCTCTGGGCCCTCATCTCACCCAAGATCCCCTTCCGCTGGTCTGTCGAGGCACAAGACTCCTTCGACACCCTCAAGACTCACTTCACCACCGCCCCATCCTACAGATCCCCGAACCTGAGCTTCAGTTCATCTGCCCCTGTTTACTCTGACTGCCCGATCCTGATCATCTGTGCAAACAATAAACCTTTGCACTGCCCTGTCAGTCTGTGCACTTGGGTTCTGCCTAACCCCCACCCCCCCCATTAAAATAGCACTAGCAGTGCTTTTGAGTCATTTTGGTAGAATAAAATCTGGGAATACATAATGTTGAATGATTATGCACGAGACTGAATTCACATGTATTAAAAACAAGCAACGTTATTATGCGGTGAGTTCAGCCAGGAACGAAGCAATGTACCATGTCGATAACAATGCTATACACTATAGAGTGGCAAAGTCACCCCCCTTCCAGTAGAGCCCGTGGGACCTATGAGATCGAAAAATATGAATGGGTTTCAATGGAGGCAAAGTAATTATTTTCTGGTCCCAGTCTCTATTTGCACTGGATTACACATATAGTATGATGTTTGTGGGTTTAAATTATAATTTTTCATGCAAAGAAAACAAAAAAAAATTGCGAGGAAGTTGGATAATATTAGGTTTTGTGTGAGGACGCTTTGTGAAGTGAACGGCTCGTCGCTGCTCTCTACGCGAATGATATACGTAACCACCCGCACTTGGTACTCCGGTACAGACATGGCGATCTCTCTGCTCCACTTCACTTTTTTTTCCAAGGGGAGGATAACAGTATTGAAAGAGGTGGAAACCATTATAAGTCGGGGCATGTGGAGAATTTCAGTTATGCCGATGGGGAGATTGTCGGTCTTGTCCATGCCAGTCGCAGGGAGCGTGACGTCACATACGAGACGTGTAGTCTTTCTCATTGTGTTTTCTCTACAGCCTTTAACTGAACAATTGCACATCAAACGGTCAAACTCTTGACATGAAAAAATTACCATTTAAATCCACAAACAACAAATGTGTAATCCGGGGCATATAAAGACTGGGACCAGAAGATAATTACTTTCTCTCCAGGAAACCCATTCATATTTTTCAATCTCATAGGTCCCATGGGCTCTACCGGAAGGGGCATGACTATGGCACTCTATATGAAACACTATACATGCACACACACGCACACAGACACACACAGACACACACACAGACACACACACACACACACACACACACACACACACACACACACACACACACACACACACACACACACACACACACACACACACACACACACACGCACAGAATATATGTTAATACAACTTACGTTAACAATATAAACTGTATAATAATGATAAAGATAATAAGATGCAAGAAACACGCTAAACTATTGGGTTGGAACCATTGCGAAAAGGTTCGGAGGGATTTATGGGATGAGGAGTTCCTCACTCATTCACAAAAATAATGTTCACAGTCTTGTACCTTTACCTTTTCTTCCGTTTTCCAAATAATTTTTTTCCCCCCAAATCAAAAGTTATATGGTCACGACTACCATGATGAACGATTGCCTTGGTTCCAGGCTAAAACTCGTTATATATAACGATTTTACGAAAAGTCAAAGGTGAAAATTAATGGGAAATTCACTTCTGGAGCCAGAGCTGTTCAAAAAGGGGGTAGTCACTGTTACGCTCTATTACTGGGAGTTTTTGGACAGGGGGCTTTCAGGGGGCTAAGTCTTTCCCCCCCCCCCCCCTTGCTTCGCTGCTGGTCTGGGGCCCTGTGTTGGGGTCAATCCTAGGGGTCTGGGAAATGTCTTAGGGTGAAGTCTAGGGGTCTGGGGGTCAGGTCTTGGGGTGATGTCTAGGGGTCTAGGGCCCTGTCTTGGGGTGAGGTCTAGGGGTCTGGGGGCCTTGTCTTTGGATGAGGTCTATAGGGGTCTTGGGGTCTGTCTTGGGGTGAGGTCTACTAGCGTGAGGTCTATTACTTCCTGAAGTCTCATGGCCCTGGTCCTTTCCTTCCAGGGGGATAAAGAGGTGCAGTTGGGACTTCCTTTCTCGCCGCTATGCGACCGGAAAGCCACCATGATTGGCCAATCACAGATAGGTATACACCAGCAGAACCTCCTCTTCTGATACCACATGACAGATGTGTGTGTGTGTGTGTGTGTGTTGGTAGTAGACTTCATAGTGTGCGTGTATGTGTGTAGGTTTCATAGACTTCATCGTGGAGCCTACCTTCAGCATCCTTATAGACGCCACCGAGAAGGTGATGCAGCCGCTGATAGACGAGGAGAGACTGGCCAGGGAGAGCGGACTCAGGAGGTCGAGGTACAGAGATATAAGCTCTTCACATCCAAGTCAATTGGATGGACTCAATTGTTTTCCTTTATTACATTCATCTGGGATTTAAAATCATGATAATCAAATCTTGGATAAAACTTTATCTTAACTTTTTTATTCCATTTTTTTAATAAAATATTATTAAGACAGCTTTTTGTCAAACATGAAGAGTCAACCCACCCTTCCCTAGCTGATGGGACCTCATCATATTTTCAGACTATTCCATTCTTTGTAGAGTTGCAGTTTAGCTCAGCTTCAATCCCTCCTTATACCTCAATCCCTCCTCATACCTCGATCCCTCCTCATACCAAAATCTGTCCTATATCTTAAACCGTCCTACACCTGAATCCCTCAGTCCAACCTAATACCTCAAGCCTATCTCAATTAAGACCTCCTCTTGGAGTCTCTCGCTGTATTTACATCACCTCCATTAAAATATGAGATCCTTCAGGGCTTAAGAAAGCCGAGGTTTGTTAGGGAAGACCTCAACGTCTTCGGTGGGAATCAGAGTCTTTCACACTGAGCAGTCTACCCCCTCATAGCCCCCCGGATACAGTTACCGGTACAGGTCAATATGAAACAATGCAGGTATCCAGGAAGCACATGTTACCTATATAAAGCTATGTTATTACATGTATTTGTAGGCTAATGAGGGCTGGCTAACCCTAACGTTGCATTATTAGTACATCTTACTGTTAACTGTAAATGTTTACTATTATAATAATGTTAATACTGAACTAAAACTATAATACTACAAGTGTCATCATGAAGTATGTGTACTAGTCTAACAGGAAGTGGATCGGTTACCGTGGATTCAGTCCAGCGGCACAGCAGTGGTCGTCATGGAAATAGTGAGGACGGACAGACAGACTTCTCCCTGGCCGCCGTGGACCTGCCATCTCTGCGTCGGCGTCTGGCCGGCCTCATCAGCAGCAACAAGGAGCGCTGGAAGGAGCTGTCCTCCCAAGGTACCACAGACACTCTCAGACACCAGGAGCTGTCCACTACCACAGACACTCTCATACACCAGGAGCTGTCCTCCCAAGGTACCACAGATACTCTCATACACCAGGGGCTGCCCACTACCACAGACACTCTCATATACCATCTGGAGGCCAGCTTATTGAGGTCCATAGAGAAGGAGAGAGATTGTGAGATATCTATATCTAGATCGATAGACAGATAGATATACTTACATGTATAAACCATGTCTGTTCTGTTGGGTTTAGAGTGTGTTAATGTTAAAAGTCCCATGATATGCCACCAGGTGTGAGTGTGATTAGCCGTCACAAGCCGTTTTGAAAATCTGTCTCTTCAGACATAACAAGTGGGCGTGTCCACCTAGATGTGTGACGGATAGATGAGCAACGTTTGCTACAGTCCAATCGGTAGGCTGGTAGACTGATCTATCCAGCACACATCTAGGTTGACAAGCTCACTTGTGATGTCATAAAAGCCTGATTTTCAAAACGGCTTGTAACGGCTAATCACACTCACACATGGTGGCATGTCATGGGAACTTTGAGTGTTTCTCCAGAAACAGTGAAAAAGGAACCAGAGAGTTCTCCTGGGCATGGCGAACTCTCTGGTGACCCCCCAGGCCAAGAGGAGGTCTCCTCCCCCAGCCCTGATGGACAGCACAGCCCCCACTCACATCCCGCCCCCCCACTGGAGAAGACCACGTTGAACGGTGTGTCCAACCCCCCAAAACATCGTTAAAACCCCATCACCTCTAAATGTACAACAGTAATCTAGTCCTTAGAACCTTATTATCTCTGCAAGTAAAACACAGACCTATACCTTCAGAACCTCATTGTCTTTATATATAGAACGGTCTGCTCTTTAGAACCTCATTATCTTTGCATGTAGAACATTTACAATTTCCTTTAGAATCTCATAATCTCTGTCTGATCTATTCCTTTAGAACCTCATTATCGCTACATACAGAGCAGTAATATATACCTTTAGAACTTCATTATCCCTACATGTAGAACAGTAATCTATTCCTTTAGAACCTCATTATCGCTACATGTAGAACAGTAATCTATTCCTTTAGAACCTCATTATCCCGACATGTAGAACAGTAATCCATTCCTTTAGACCTCATTATCTCGACATCTCGAACAATGTACAAACTCACTCACTCAACTCCCTGTCGTCATCGTTACTGTTTTTCAGGGGAGGGGCCTGAGGCGGATGTTATTGGGGATGCCTGACAACACTCTGCAGTGGCATGGCAACTATCACCTTGGTAACCTATGCCTTGGCAGAGAACAACATTGCAACCCACTATGGCATTGAGCCAGCAGGACTGCTGTGTGGACTGTAGTCCGGGTCCCGGGACAGCGGCCATGCCACTGTCCCACCGTCACGCTCTGTCACCCCTGGTCATTCTGTCTTTTACAAGAGATAACGTTGTGAAATTAGAATAAAGAATTGCTGGGAAATATTTACTATGATTAATATGTGTCCTGGTTAATACCTAAAGTATGACTTGTACGGTTAATTGGAAAAACAATTGAAATGTGCTGCATGTATGAGGGAGGGGCGTGGCAGAGCTCTCCAGAACCCAGAGGAGGAGTCAGCATGGGCTGGTGATCGTGCTTTAGACCGTGCTCTGTTGTGTTTGTGTTTGATAGATTATCCTGTTGACAGATGTACTGTACACGTGCTATTACAGAAAACAAACACCTTCAAACCTGTGTTCTACTGCTTCTCCTTTGGAACCAGATTAACTATATAATCTCTCACACACACACACACACACACACACACACCTAGGTTTTTAGCAGAATAGGTAGATGCTACTGGCGATGGGTCAAACTGAAATGTGGATCTGTGTGGGCTGGACGGCTCACCAGAATGATGAGATCTCACAAGCCTGAGATCTCACCAGCCTGAGGAGATCTCACCAGCCTTAAAGGGAGATCTCACCAGCCTGAGGAGGACTCACCAGCCTGAGATCTCAGTTGGGTTGAGCTGAAGGTGGACGTGGCTGAGAATTTGTGCCGATACCGTGTTGCCTTCTGGGGAAAGGGAAGTAGGAATTTGGGCCTCAAGGACGGATCCAAGTGAGGATTTGTACATTGAGAAGAGGAGGGTAAGAACCCTTTCGGAGGAGCGGGTCATTTGACCAGTGAGGACGAGTAGTCAAATAACTACTACTAAGGACGGGTTCAACTGATGACGTGGAGAGGCAGAGGCTAGATAGATGGATGGATAGAAACAAAAGTGTATTTTAACCCCAGGGTGGAAATTCAAACAGCCAAACTAGAGCTATTAGATTAAATAGTGCCAAAATAAGATAAGTAGAATCCAAAAAACAATATTAAGCATTTAATATACTTATAATAAACATTAACACACAAACAATGAAAAACTTGTCTCACGTGTTTAATCTAAGGTCTTAACTGTAAACGTACAAAATTGTACGGGGGGGGAGCCTAAAGCTGCTCTCCCAGAACTGCCTCCAGACCCCTCTAGTGGGGGGAGGGGAGGAGCCTGAGGCTGCTCCCCCATGGAGGAGGCTTAAGAGACCTTCTGGAGGTGACCTGTTCCGGAATTCAGGCTGAAGTCCGTGGTGGAGAAGGTGAAAGGGTTAAAGTAGGGTTTAACCCCCCTCCTACCGTCGGGTTGGAGAGCATCCACTAAGCATTAGACAGAACTTAAAACTCAGTCCAGGCCAAGTACTACCATAGAAATGAACTGACTTACTGAATACATGACTATTAAAAGTTAACTATATTCAGCTATCTTGAAAAGAGTGATGTTGCAGCCAAAGTTTATTTGAAAATAAATATCTTTATTGAATCATTCATCCACTACAATAAAAGTAAACGAACACAAACATTTATTAAACAGCAGCAAAAGATTGTAATTGAGTAAAAGAGAGCCCCCATAGCTTTTATTTTAGCAACCTCTATTAACTTAGCCAATAGCTTTAGCTGACATTTGCAACGGTTTAGCCATACAGATGGTGTTTGGGTTTACTGTGTTTGGTCACATACAGTTAGAAAACACTGTGATGCAACACCTTTTCCCAGTAGGACTTTTAACATAATCTCATTATAAAAAACATGGATCTTAAAGAATGACCCTCAGGGAAATTGTATTCACGATATCATAGATATATTACAGACAGAGTGACGGACAGGTTAGCATTTAGTGCTGTTTTGTTCACCTTAAGCCTAACTCATGTTCATCGAATTGCAGGCTGGCCTTGACACTCTTAAGCAAGCCTCTTCCTCCCAGAGTATCAATACCTTCATATCTACAACCCATGATTGTCTTTACTCACACATAGATGGAGTCAGGCTTTATGACAACACAAAAGTATACAGCTGTTAATTTACGAACACATTAATTTTTCTTTCGGTTGTTAGATGGACGGTTGTTCACCAAAGTGGAAGATCTACTTGAGTGTGTAGTGACTCATTCGAATGCTAAGAAGTATTGAAGTGGAATAAGACTTCCCTGTTGTTGAAATGTAGGAATGACTTCCACCACTTGGAAATGAGCAGCAGCAGCAGCAGTAGTAGTCAAGGTGGAGTTTATATAATGTGTAGTAGTATAGCAGTAGTACTACTAGTAGTCATGGAGAAGTTCAGAAAGTAGCAGTAGTTAAAGAACTAGTGGTAGTTTAAAAATAGTTGTAGTAGTTAAAGAACTAAAAGTAGTTTATTAAGTGGCAGTAGTTAAATAACTCGTAGTAGTCATGGAGTAGTTTATAAAGTAGCAGTAGTAAAATAACTAGTGGAAGTTTATAACGTAGCAGTAGTTAAAGAACTACTGTTAGTTTATGAAGTAGCAGTAGTTAAATAACTCGCAGTAGTCATGGAGTAGCTTACATAGTATGTTGTAGTAGTAGTAGTAGTCACATTGTAGTTTAAAAAGAAGGAATAGTATTAGTAGTAGCCATAGTAGTAGTATATTATTCTAATGCTGATGGTATAGGTACATTATTGAGATTGTTCAGGAATAATTTGAGGTTTATTATTCTGATGGTATATTATTGTGATGGTTTAGGCACATTATTGTGATGGTCTAGATGTATTATTGTGATGGTGTATTAATGTGATGGTTTTGGGAGATTATAATGATGGTTTATTATAGTGATGGTTTAGGTATGTTATTGTGATGGTTTAGGTGTATTATAGTGATGTTTGGTATACTATTGTGATGGTGTATCATTGTGATGGTTTTAGTATATTATTGAGTTGGTGTATTATTGTAATGGTTTTGGTATATTATTGTCATGGTTTAGGTGTATTATAGATAAGGTTTAGCTATATTATTATAACTGATTGTTGACTCCTTGTGCTAACCAAGTAACAGGAAGTCAAAGGACAGAAGACGGTACATTATGTGCTGCTATGTTAATTAAAATTACTTTGTTATTGAAAGCGACATATCCATGTCTCCATATCTGCACCCCTCTCTCTGTATCTCATCCCATCTCTATGTTGCCATGGCTACAGGGGCTGCTTGCTGATGGTCTGTGGTGACCAGTGACTCAGAGTGGCTAGGAGTTCCTGGAAGATCTCCTGGCGGACATCTTGTTTGATCTGGAAAACAAAAAGGCATTACACAGGTAGCTGGCAGACAGGTAGAAGATAGACCATAAGCAGACAGACAGATGGCTGACCTCTTGAATTATCTGCTGTAGATTGTTGACAGAGATACCGTGTCTGGTGTCTCCTCTCTCCTCCTCTCCTCCCCTCTCTCTTCTCCCCACCTCCTCCTCCTCCTCCTCCTCCTCTCCTCCCCTCTCTCCCCTCCCCCTCGCCTCCTCTCCCCCCCTCTCTCCCCTCCCCCTCTCCTCCCTGTCGTGGGCGGTGGAGGCGCGGTGGGGCGGGGCCGGAGTGATGTTGATTGAGGAGCGATATCTGGTTGGGCTAGAGGAGCGAGAGAAGGAGGGCCCAGGGGAGGAGTTGTCTACGTAATCAAGTTCTGATTGGAGGAGGAGCTGTTCTGTAAGGAGACGCTCTACCTGAACACAGACAGGTAGAGAGACAGGCAGGAAGAAGACCAACAGACAGGTTGAATGAGGGAGGGAGAAAACATTTTTAACCTCAAAGGCAGAGTTGTCTAAGCCTTGAATGAGTACATATTTATGAAAAGGGAGGACTTGTGTGCGTGTGTGTACATGTGTGCATGTGCGCGCATGCTTGTGTGAAGGTAAGTATGTGTTTGAGTGTGTGTAGGAATGTATGTAGGCGTGTGTAGGTGTGTAGGCAGGCCCAGCGCTATATAATATGACGCCGTAGGTGAGATTTCGAAACGTGTTTGTAATATGACGCCGTAGGTTCGATTTCGAAACGTGTTTGAAAAGCATGTTTTATTTCACTTATTTAATTAAAATTCATTAATTAATTAATTAAGGCCACCACCGGGGGGCGCCCCCCAACACTTTTGTCGCCCCCAACGCATTTTCCGCCCTAGGCGACCGCCTAATTCACCTATGCCTAGCGCCGGCCCTGTGTGTAGGCGTGTGTGTAGATGCGTGTGTGTAGGTGCTTGTGTGTATGCAGGCGTGTGTAGGTGTGGGCTTACTGGATCTGCTACTGATGTTGATCTACTATCCAGACTCATGTCCATCTGCAGATCCTGTTGGGTTAGGGTTAGACTAGTCTGTATACCGGTATATATATATATCATGTATTTCTAAAAATTTCTAATCAAAATAAATAAATAAATAATTGAATTGACTTCAAAATCGTCACCATGTGTTTGGCCAGTTGGATTTCCAGCTCCTGCAGTTCTTCTCTCACCGCTGACCTGAGCGTCTTCAACTGTTCAACCTGGAGTCTGTGTAGACACACACACACACAGTATGCATTACGTGTGTGTGTGTGTGTGTGTGTGTGTGTGTGTGTGTGTGTGTGTGTGTGTGTGTGTGTGTGTGTGTGTGTGTGTGTGTGTGTGTGTGTGTGTGTGTGTGTGTGTGTGTGTGTGTACCTCTCAGCAGGGCTCAGATGTGGGTAGACCTGTGCTTGCTCTCCGATGATTGACAGCTCCAGATCGATCATGTGACTGCGGAACTCGCTCAGCGTCTGCCTTTTCTGTTGGATCTCAGCCTTCGTTTAGACATTAGAGTTTAAGTTCAATTGAAATACAATTAAAAATATATATATATACACAAACAAGATCTGATTAAAGGATTTAAATATAGATATAGATATAGATATATCAATCTATATACTGTATCTCTACACTGTGGGTTACTGCGCTGTCCTATAGTCATTACGGGTACAAAGTAGAAATATTATAGGGAGTCCGTTTTCAATACGCACATTTTGGACATTGGTAAAAATTGGTGACCCCCCTGACCCTTGCCAGAGCCTTGTGTTGTATTGCATTACCTGTCTTGATTTAAGTGCTGCTCGGTGATCGTTGAACATGTTAGATGAAGACACTGCCGACTGCTACGGACAAAGAGAAACACGTGATATTGTTAACACACCAACCCTGAACAAGTTAAGCCAACAACAGAAACATCACTTTGTGATGAGCATGAGCATGTGAACAACAGGCCAGTGTCTGGACCCTTCAGGTAAAGCAGCTTGTTCAGCCTACTGGGGTAGCAGAGCTGTGTGTGGAGGATGATCTGCTGCAAACTCTGTTTATAGAGATTAGCATCTTTCAAACCCTAACCCTTCATAGTAGACAACCTAAACACATTAACGTAGAAACATAACCTGGCGGGCTTAGGGCAGATGGCTTGTCTGTTTGCGCGTGTACATACACATGCATGCACACGCACACGCACACGCACATGCACATAAATATATACACATACATACATACATACATACATACATACATACATACATACATACATACATACATACATACATACATACATACATACATACATACATACATACATACATACATACATACATACATACATACATACATACATACATATATGTGAATAGTGTGCATTATATTGAAGTTACATGTCCTAGACTCCCGACGACTCCATGGATCTGGTGCAGAACTTCCTTTAGCTGCAGCTCGGTGCTGGAAGGCCCCAGGTCAAAGCCAGGGACCGTGGTCGGAGACAGCCCAGGATGAAGCATCTGTCCTTGGACAGATGCTTGGACAGCAGGTTGTTGCTGGGGACTAAATACATAGGGTGTGACAGGAAAGGGGCTATACCCATAGAAAGTATGGAGGGGCGAGAAGTATTGGACAGGAGTATGATAAGGGGAAGGACTGGAGTACTCTTGGTGGCTACAATGTTGGCATTGCATCCCAGGAGTTCCAGGCAAGCTGCACAAACTGCCATGGTGAGGCATCTGCTGGCAGGCATGCTGGGGGGTTGTGGGAGTTGTAGGCTGATGCATGGTAGTGTTATGGGGGTGTGTGGGAGGCAGATTAATGGCATTGTGATGGGGGTGTGTGGGATGCTGATGCATGGCAGTGTGATGGGGGGTGTACGGGCACAGAGGGGTGAAGCTACACGACTCGTGTTGATGGCTGTAGGGGTACGGATTCAAAGGACGAGACTGCTGCTCATTGGAGGAGAGATTAGGGACACTCTGGGTGCTCCAGGAATGGGATTGGCTACCAAGTGGTCTATCTAGCCAATTAGGAGGACTGGAGCACTGCAGCGAAGAGGGTGCTCGGTGGTGGAGGAGGGGTTGCTGAGCCAATGGAGGATCTTGGTGGCGCTTTGGATGTTGGTTGTAAGGATCAGAGGTGGCAGGGTTCATTATAAGAGTAGAGAGGCATTTGTCCAGCTTGTTGTCTGAATACGCCTCCTCCTCCTCCTCCTCCTCTTCACAGCTGTATTTGAAGGAGAAGCGTGGAGCGCTGCAGGAGGTAGGGGCATCCCTCCCAAACTGGATCTTCACAGATGACACCACCTTGGTATGGGCTAGAATAGAGGTGGGCAGAGAGGAGGCCCTCTCCAGGGGAAACCGCCCCGCCCCGGCTCTCGCCTCCGAAGAGGTCTGGCCCGGGGCCCAGCAGGCTGGACTCGGGATCCTGTGCAGTGGTTGGCTATGCTTGGCTCGATCCAGAGCCTGTTGGATCTGCACTGAGGGGGCTTGAAGCTCTGGTTGACCAGAGACCTGGAAACCAGCAGCAGAGACCAGGGAATCAGCAGCAGAGACCAGAGAAACAGCAGCAGAGACCTGGGCCCCAGTATGTGAGACCAGGGAACCAGAATCTGAGACCTGGGACCCAGCAGAAGAGACCTGGGAACCAGCAGCAGAGACCTGGGCCCCAGGACTGGAGTCCTGGGAGGCAGGGCTATCAATCATGTGCGTCTGTAAGGAACAGTCAGCAGGGAAACATGGTTCTGGTTCTGATGGTTCTGTAGGAGAAACAGGTTCTGGTCCTGCAGAGGAACAAGGTTCTGGTCCTGCTGGCCCATTAGGGGGACAAGGTAGTGGTTCTGACGGTTCTTCAGGGAGAGAAGCTAGGGCCTGGGTACAGTCCTGTTGGTTGGGAGGATTGGTGGCGACTGCGTCGGTCCTCCGGATGTGGTGGACAGAATACTGAGGAACCTCCACACTGCAGGCCCTCCCACCGTCCTCTCTGTCCGCTAAGCCACCAAACAGTGGCTGGTCCTGGGCCAGGGGAGTGGCCGGGTCATTGGACGTCACAGTGGTCTCGCTGTCACAGCTGTCACTGCTCTCCTGCACCTGGATGGGACAATTCATTAAACAAGAGATAGACATGGTGAGAACAATTTTATTGACTCACACATACACACACAGACACATTAGATTAAAAAAAAATTACAACCATCTACAATGTATTCAAATATATAATAGTAATGAAACATAAAACAACATAATATTTATGAACAAATAATATATCTAAAAACTATATTGATTTATAATCATCACATGTATCTTTATGGAACTCCAACCTTGAGGTGGTTGGTGGAGTCGCCGGAGGGATCCTCAGCAAAACCACTGCTGTCAGACTGCTGGCTGACTGACCGCAGGAACGCTACACACACACACACACACACACACACACACACACACACACACACACACACACACACACACATTAAGGTAAATTCACTGTAAGGCACTTTTGATGAACTTACTAAAATAAGTAGGTAAGTAAGATCATTTGGTTGTTCATTCCTTTGAGATACTATATAATACTATTGTAGTTGATTCCTATAGATTACTCTGGCAGTGTCCTTCAACAGAGGACAGATGTATATCAGGACAGGCATATAACAGGACAGGTGTTAACAGAGGACAGGTTTTAATAAAATAAAGGTGTATAACAGGACAAGTGTTAACAGAGGACAGGTGTATAACAGGACAGGTGTATAACATGACAGGTGTTAACAGAGGACAGGTGTTAACAGAGGACAGGTGTTAACAGAGGACAGGTGTTAACAGAGGACAGGTGTTAACAGAGGACAGGTGTTAACAGAGGACAGAAGACAGGTGTTAACAGAGGACAGGTGTATAACAAGACATGGTGTATAACAGGACAGTTGTTAACAGAGGACAGGTGTTAACAGTACAGGTGTTTACAGAGGACAGGTGCATACAGGACAGGTGTTAACAGAGGACAGGTGTTACAGAGGACAGGTGTATAACAGGACAGGTGTTCACAGAGGACAGATGTATAACAGGACAGGTGTAAAACAGGACAGATGTTAACAGTACAGGTATTAACAGAGGACAGGTGTACAACAGGACAGGTGTTTACAGGACAGGTGTATAGCAGGACAGGTGTATAGCAGGACAGGTGTATAAAAGGGAAGGTTGATAATAGGACAGGTGTGTAACAGGGCAGGTGTATAACAGGACGTGTGTGTAACAGAGGACAGCTCACCACTTGCTTGGGAGGTTTGTGATGGACGGTCGTCATCGGTACTCTGAACCTGGCAGACAATGGCCACGTAAAAATGAGTGAGCAGAGAGATGGAGACAGATAGATTAGACAGTAGATATAGAAGACATTAGTACATACTACACAGAAACCTCCCTAGATGGTGCAATCTGATTGGTTCGCTATCTCGGGATAATCTTCATTATCCACCGAGGAAACTCGGGATAATGATTGTCGCAAAATGGCGGGCGCAAACTCTCGTTTTGCTACAGTGACAGACTCGGAAATCATAGAAATACAACAAAACGCAATCCCAACAAACACCAAAAAAGCCACTATGCTGGTTTTTCAGCTCTAAAAGAGCAGTAAGTTCAAACTGTGTCGAGCACGAGTTCGCCCGAAGATGCATTGCTCGAATTTGTAAATAGCCTGGCGACGTCATGGAGTGTGCGTGACCATTGTCACGCTTTGAACATTAAAAAATAAACCTATGAAATCTAGTTTTGGCTTGTTTGGATGATGTTCCCGTGTAGTATGTACTAAAACAAATATTCTCCTCAGGCTCTGTGGATAGTGGTAAATAGTCC
Organism: Melanogrammus aeglefinus; assembly: GCA_900291075.1. Lineage (NCBI taxonomy): Eukaryota > Metazoa > Chordata > Actinopteri > Gadiformes > Gadidae > Melanogrammus > Melanogrammus aeglefinus. The sequence goes on from OLKM01000080.1 coordinate 585,387, forward strand.
CCTCGCCGTTGCGGCTCGGGGACTATTTACCACTATCCACTTCGCCTTCAGCGAATAATTGTTAATTAGACTGTATTCGTGGGGGAGAAGGCGTTTCAGCATGCAGAACACATATAGGGACACCTGGTAATGCTTGCTGGGACTTGTAGTTCTAAGGCCGGGAGAGTAAGAGAAGCAGGCCTAATCAAAGGACGGTGCAGGCTAAGAGCTAGGAGCTGATTTGACTTTAGCCCAAAGGAGTGATTGGTAGGAGTCGTGTAGAGGCTGGCCTACCTCTTCCATCTCAAAGGAGTCCTTGGTGTTTTGCTTCAGCTGAGCCAGCAGGGGAAGCAGGGGTGTCAGGCAGACCAGTTTCTCTGGGGTGGATGTCCTGTCCCTCCCTGGTTCTAACACTGGATCCTCGTTCCTCTCCTGAAGATTGGTCCCCTCGAGGACAGCTCTGTCTCTACTGGCTGGGGACCGCGGGCGGGGCTGTATGCTGGGGGACGAGACATGGATTGCATGTTCTTTTAGACAATACATATCTCCTATGTGAGATAATTAACTTGTTCTATTAGACAATACATATCTCCTATGTGAGAGAATTAATATGTTCCATTAGACAATACATATCTACGTGAGAGAATTAACATGTTCTATTAGACAATACAGATCTCCTATGTGAGAGAATTAACATGTTATATTAGACAATACATATCTTCAATGTGAGAGAATTAACATGCTAAATCAGACAATTCATTTCTCCTATTTGAGAGAATTAGCATGTTCTATTAGACAATTCATAACTTCAGTGTGAAATAATTAATATGTTCTATTAGACAGTACATATCTCCTATGTGAGAGATTAAACATGTTCTATCCATAAGAGATACGTGATACAATAAACAGGTTCCACATGAGATCATTCACATGTTCTATAGAAGACCATTATCATGTTCCATGAGATAAATAACATGTTCCACATGAGATCATTAACATTATATGCGTTCACGGACATTATAGGAGATCATTAACATGTTCTACATGAGATAATAAACCTGTTCTGTTTGAGATAATTAAGGTGGTCTATGGTGATATAAAATGTTGATATAGAAAATCAACATTTTCTGTATCAGATCATTTCCATGCGAGATAATTAACATGTTTAAAATTAAATCATAAAAATATTCTGAGATAATGGCACTACATGACATGAGATATTAAACATAATGAACATGTTCTGTTATAATTATAAACATACTCTAGATTAGATAATTTCACATGTTCTATATGAGATCATTCACGCATTTTATATATGATCATTAACATGTTTTATGAGAATCTTTTGTGCAGGATAATCAGCATGCTCTACATGAGCTCATTTACACATTCTATATAATTAGCATGTACTATATTAGATCATTTTAATAGAACAGATCAGATAGGAACCAGTTTAACGGGCCCCAATTATACCACCAGCTGTGAGTGTGATTAGCAAGTACATTAGTCATCATACATCTAGGTGGACGCACCCACTTGTGATGTCACAGGCAGAAGGAAAGGCAGATTTTTTCAAACGGCTTGTATTGCCTAATCACACTCACACCTGGAGGTATAATAAGGGCACCTTAACACGGTCTGTCTGCCAGCTCTCCTTTCGTACCTGGTGTCTGGCTGTCCATCCGTCAACTCCAGACCACCATCAGTTTGCTCGCTGACAGTCTTCATAGAGTGTGCTTTCACCTCGTGGTGAGACTGGGCACCACTGCCTTCTCCACCACTAAACGGTGCTGTACTCCCCTGTCCTCCACTAGGGGGTGCTATGGGGCTCCCACTTTCTTCCCCACTAAAGGGTGCTGTACTCCTCTCTCCTCCACTAGTGGACTGGGATGTCCCCAGCAGGTTGTGTTTAGTGAGGGTCTTCTTGAGGATTTTAGCAACATGTAGAGCAGAGTTATTCCTCTTTAGTGGAGAGGGTAACACCTGCCCTTCACCTCCTCCTCCCTCGCCTCCTATGAGCAAAACAACACAGGCCAAAGGTCAACGTTAAACCAAAACCTCAATGGGCCTTATTCAACAACCGGCCATCTTGGTTCTAAGTGCTAGGCTGGGAAACTGAACCCTTTTCCCCCCCTCAGCTGGCGTTTAGAACCAAGATGGCTGCTAGGTGCATATAGCCCATCATGAGGACAATTTAAAATATCTGGAATTTTAGGACTACTATAAGCAATAACCGCTACAGGGATGTACAGTTATTAGACTGTGAGGGCACAGGGAGAGGATAGAGGACGGTCATGTTTACCGATTCGGTGTAGCGGCTGGCCCGACACATGACTGTATAACTCGAAGAACTCGTTGGCTACCGTCGTCAAAACCTCTATCTGTCTGAACCGACCTGAGACACAAGACAGAGAGCTTGTTTAGTGTGTTAGGAAACACACACACACACACACACACACACACACACACACACACACACACACACACACACACACACACACACACACACACACACACACACACAGTACACAAAGTACACACAGTACACACAGTACACACTTGTGAGAGCGTAGTTTGGGTTCTCCAGCTCCAACCGTTGGAGTTGAGCCTCGAGGTACACCTGCAGGCAGAGATGAATAGTATTAATATCTATCCTTTCTAAGCAGAGGAGCAGTGGCTCTAATCCGAGTTCCTCACAGATGGCTGGGCTGTCTGTGTTGTGATGATACTAATAATATCATCACAACAACCATATACCCAGGTGCACCTCCAGGTGAAGATGAATATCACAACACAACACCAGACAGATATAAGGCCCAACAGGGCTAAGAGAGGGAGCAGCACCGTGATATCAATGCCTTGGGCCCCCGATGTGTTGCTGAAGAAGCGAGAGGGGATCTTAGAGGCCAAGTCTGGCTCCTCTCGACCAAAACCCAGATTCAACAGGATCTCCTCTGGGTCTTCTTCATAAAGATCCAGCAACTCAGACACGCTGCAGACACAGAGCCAAGCGATCAGACACAGAGACAGACCATCGGACACAGAGACAGTTCATGAGACACAGACTTTATGATAGACATGCTGACAGGTAGGTGACCCTGACTGAAGACAGCCAGACAGACGGTGTACCTTGAGACAGTGCTGCTCTTCCCAGAGCCGGTGGAGTTGATGCTCCTTCCTCGCTGTTTGTAATGGATCCTCTTCTCCTGGACACCAAAACTACACAGAGCATTCTTATCACTATTAGTATTATTATTATTAGTAATAACTCTTCATCATCGCGATTATTACAATAATTATGGTCAACATATTCATTACTATTAGTATTTGCGATGCATCGATCAACTTTTTTAGGCCGATACCAATCACCAATATTTCTAATGCGGGATCAGCTGGTTTCGTTAAGGTTTCGTTTTTGTGATGTAGGCATGGTTAAATAAAGCCTATGTCTATGGTTAAGTGAAGCATATGTCTATGGTTAAGTGAAGCCTGTGTCTATGGTTAAGTGAAACCTGTTTCTATGGTTAAGTGAAGCCTGTGACTATTGTTAAATTAAGCCTATGTCTAGAGTTAAATTAAGCCTATGTCTATGGTTAAGGGAAGCTTGTGACTATGGTTAAATTAAGCCTATGTCTAGAGTTCAATTAAGCCTATGTCTATGGTTAAGGGAAGCCCGTGTCTATGGTTAAATGAAGCATATGTCTATGGTTAAGGGAAGCCTATATCTAGGGTTAAATTAAGCCTATGTCTATGGTTAAGTGAACCCTGTGTCTATGGTTGAATTAAGCCTATGTATGTCTATGGCTAAGTGAAGCCTGTGTCTATGGTTAAGTGAAGCCTGTGTATGGTTAAGTGAAGTCTATGTATATGGTTAAGGGAAGACTGTGTCAATGGTTAAGTGAAGCCTATGTCTGTGGTTAAGTTAAGTATATGTGTGAAATATGTTAAAGCAGGTCATTGTTTAAGCACAGCATTAATGGTCTCAGTGACATAATGATGGTGGGTCTTGTGCACAATATTTTGAGATCTCCTCTTGCAATTTCAGCAATCAATGCTGTGTTTAGGGCGTATCAATTTGATGATAATGATCAGTGATGATGATAATCACTCAATTGTATTATAAGTCATTGTTCATGTTGTCCTAATAGCCTATGCTACAGCAATCAATACAATTCAAAGAATGATGCAAGAAACTACAGTCATTAACAGACAAAAGTTGAGTTTCTCAATGTATGTTGGATTCAACTCATGATCATTGCACAGCACGCTAAAATAACCTGGAAACTGGTTATTTTGTTAACTGTTTAAAAACAATGGAATGATTTTCAATATAGCCCCTAACCTAAATGGTAAGTCAGAGAGAGAGAGAGAGAGAGAGAGAGAGGCAGAGAAGAGAGAGAGGCAGAGAGAGAGAGGCAGAGAGAGAGAGAGAGAGAGAGAGAGAGAGAGAGGCAGAGAGAGAGAGAGAGGCAGAGAGAGAGAGAGAGGCAGAGAGAGAGAGGCAGAGAGAGAGAGAGAGAGAGAGAGAGAGAGAGAGGCAGAGAGAGAGAGAGAGAGAGAGAGAGAGAAGAGAGAGAGAGAGAGAGGCAGAGAGAGAGAGAGAGAGAGAGAGAGAGAGAGAGAGACAGACCCACATCCATCAGGGTCAACAGATACCCCCTATCTCATATAAAAGAAGAGAACAGGACCAGAACATACCAGATGGGTTCAGCTTTGGCATCAGGGGACCGAAGATGCTTAGCTGAAAACAAGAGGTTTTTCAAATAACTCAAACAGGTGAGACAGATGATATAGGTACGAGGTAGGAGGACAAGAGAGAGGAGGTAAAACAGGTCCGATGTGTGGCGAGATAGGTGATATAGGTAGTAAGACAAGAGAGAGGAGGTAAAACAGGTCGGATGTGTGGTGAGACAGGGGATATACAATGACAGATTACCTCAGGGCGATAGGGGCACATGATCATGGCCCTGAGGCCACATGTAGTCCCCCCCCCCCACTGTTCTTAATATGTTAAACATTTATAAACACATTACTAAGCCGCTCCATTCCACTAAGCGTAGCTGTAGCTACAAGGCTAAGTGTAGCTATGGGGCTAGGTGTAGGTATGGGCAGGAGTGTATTTGCACTATATCCAATACTGTGAATTGTATTCTTTTTTTCAAATGGCCTTCTGCTGTATGCGAACATTGCACATGCTAAACAGCACCTTATATTTAACTGTTTTTGTTTAACTAAATTCTGCTCCTTGTACAGATATTTTTAAAAGTTTGTTTATTTATTTTGAGTTTATTTTATTTTGTGTGAAGGGAACTTGCAAATTAAGAATTTCATTGCCCAGTGCAAACTATGTTTCCATTGTGTATATATATGACAATAAACAATCTTGTATCGTGTATCTTGTGACTGGTTCGCAAGTACGAATGAGCGCCATTAATCAGGGATGCGTAACGTCACTTGGGTCACTACAACGCTTCTGCATAACTAACGGGAGATCAAATAAAATACATTGAGCAGTATAAAAATACATTGAGCAAATACATTGATTTGGCGTTCGCCACCTGCAAATAAAAAGGAGCCGGAGCAGAAGAAAATCTTTTTTTAAAGTGGTGCTCTTATGTGCTCTATGTACGCTGGGCACCGCGCACACTGGAGAACTGCACAAAACCAGCTCATCGCAACGTTCCTTTTGTGAGATATTCAAACGCTCTGTGGTGAAGCTGCTGCATTTTTATGAAAAAAAGGTGTTGCAAAAACACTGCTGTTCTTAACAAGTTGTGTATAGAAAATGGAATCTCCTTTGTAAAACTGGGTAAGTTTCATAAGATCAGAAGTTACGTATTGGGCTGTGTACCAAACACCCTTTCCTGTTACTCAACTGAGTAACTCACTAAAAAGGTTATGTGCACCCCTGGGTATGGGGCTAGCTGTAGTTATCGGGCTAAGTTTATCCATGGGGCTAACTTTATGTATGGCGCAAGCTGTATGTATGGGGCAACCTGTAGCTATGGGGTAAGATGTAGGTATGGGGCTAACTATCTATGGGGGCCGGCGCTAGCTTTAGGTACGGGGATAACTCTAGCTATGTGGCTAACAGTAGCTATTGGGCAAGGTGTAGCTATTGGGTTAGCTGTAGGTAACAGGCTAGGTGTAGCTATGGGGTTTGGAGTAGGTATGGGGCTAGGTGTAGATATGGGGCTAGCTTTAGCTAAGGGGCTAGCTTTAGATATGGGGCTAGGAGTAGTTATGGGGCTAGGAGTAGTTATGGGGCTAGTTGTAGCCATGGGGCTAGTTGTAGCCATGGGGCTAGTTGCAGCTATAGGGATAGCTGTAGCTATTGGGCTTGGTGTAGATATGGGGCTAGCTCTAGGTATGGGGCTAGGTGTAGCTATGGGGCTAGCAGTAGCTATGTGGCTAGCTGTACCTATGGGGCTAGCAGCAGCTATGGGGCTAGCAGTAGCTATGGGGCTAGGTGTGGGTTTGGGGCTAGGTGTAGCTATGAGGCTAGGTGTAGCTATGTGGCTAGAAGTAGCTATAGGGATAGCTGTAGCAATGGGGCTAGGTGTAGCTATGGGGCTAGGTGTAGCTATGGGGCTAGCTCTAGGTCTGGGGCTAGCAGTAGCTATGGGGCTAGCTGTAGCTATGGGGCTTTGTGTACAGGTATGTGGCTAGGTGTAGGTTTGGGGCTAGGTGTAGCTATGTGGCTAGGTGTAGCTTTGAGGCTAGCAGTAGCTATGGTGCAGGGAGTAGCTATGGGGCTAGCTGTCGGTATAGGGCTAGGTGTAGGCATGGGCCTAGGTGTATCTATGGGGCTCGGTATAGCTATGGGGCTAGTTGTAGCTATAGGGATAGCTGTAGGTATGGGGCTAGGTGTAGCAATGGGGCTAGGTGTAGCTTTCGGGCTAGGTGTAGGTATGGGGCTAGCTGTAGCTATGGGGCTATATGTAGGTATGGGGCTAGGTGTAGGTATGGGGCTAGGTGTAGGTATGTGGCTAGCTGTAGCAATGGGGCTAGCAGTAGCTATGGGGCAGGGAGTAGCTATGGGGCTAGCTGTCGGTATAGGGCTAGGTGTAGCCATGGGGCTCGGTATGGGGCTAGATGTAGGCATGGAGCTATATACAGTGGGGCAAAAAAGTATTTAGTCAGCCACCAATTGTGCAAGTTCTCCCACTTAAAAAGATGAGAGAGGCCTGATATGGGGTTTGGAGTAGGTATGGGGCTAGGTGTAGATATGGGGCTAGCTTTAGCTAAGGGGCTAGCTTTAGATATGGGGCTAGGAGTAGTTATGGGGCTAGTTGTAGCCATGGGGCTAGTTGCAGCTATAGGGATAGCTGTAGCTATTGGGCTTGGTGTAGATATGGGGCTAGCTCTAGGTGTGGGGCTAGGTGTAGCTATGGGGCTAGCAGTAGCTATGTGGCTAGCTGTACCTATGGGGCTAGCAGTAGCTATGGGGCTGGGAGTAGCTATGGGGCTAGATGTAACTATGGGGCTAGGTGTAGGTTTGGGGCTAGGTGTAGCTATGGGGCTAGGTGTAGCTATGTGACTAGCTGTAGCTATGGAGCTAGTTGTAGCTATAGCGATAGCTGTAGCAATGGGGCTAGGTGTAGCTATGGAGCTAGCTCTAGGTCTGGGGCTAGCAGTAGCTATGGGGCTAGCTGTAGCTATGGGGCTATGTGTACAGGTATGTGGCTAGGTGTAGGTTTGGGGCTAGGTGTAGCTATGTGGCTAGGTGTAGCCATGAGGCTAGCAGTAGCTATGGGGCAGGGAGTAGCTATGGGGCTAGCTGTCGGTATAGGGCTAGGTGTAGGCATGGGCCTAGGTGTAGCTATGGGGCTCGGTATAGCTATGGGGCTAGTTGTAGCTATAGGGATAGCTGTAGCTATTAGGCTGGGTGTAGGTATGGGGCTAGGTGTAGCAATGGGGCTAGGTGTTGCTATGGGGTTAGGTGTAGGTATGGGGCTAGCAGTAGCTATGGGGCTAGCTGTAGCTATGGGGCTATGTGTAGGTTTGGGGCTAGGTGTAGCTATGTGGCTAGCTATGGTATAAGGCTGTCGGTATAGGTAGGTGTAGCCATGGGGCTCAGTATGGGGCTAGATGTAGGCATGGAGCTAGATACAGTGGGGCAAAAAAGTATTTAGTCAGCCACCAATTGTGCAAGTTCTCCCACTTAAAAAGATGAGAGAGGCCTGTAATTTTCATCATAGGCATACCTCAGCTATGAGAGACAAAATGAAAAAAAAAATCTAGAAAATCACATTGTCTGATTTTTAAAGAATTTATTTGCAAATAATGGTGGAAAATAAGCATTTGGTCAATAACAAAAGGTCATCTCAATACTTTGTTACATGCCCTTTGTTGGCAATGACAGAGGTCAAACGTTTTCTGTAAGTCTTTACAAGGTTTTCACACACTGCTGCTGGTATTTTGGCCCATTCCTCCATGCAGATCTCCTCTAGAGCAGTGATGTTTTTGGGCCTTCGCTGGGCAACACAGACTTTCAACTCCCTCCAAAGATTTTCTATGGGGTTGAGATCTTGAGACTGGCTAGGCCACTCCAGGACCTTGAAATGCTTCTTACGAAGCCACTCCTTCGTTGCCCGGGCGGTGTGTTTGGGGTCATTGTCATGCTGAAAGACCCAGCCACGTTTCATCTTCAGTGCCCTTGCTGATGGAAAGGAGGTTTTCACTCAAAATCTCACGATACATGGCCCCATTCATTCTTTCCATCACACGGATCAGACGTCCTGGTCCCTTGGCAGAAAAACAGCCCCAAAGCATGGTGTTGCCTCCCCCATGCTTAACTGTAGGTATGGTGTTCTTTGGATGCAACTCAGCATTCTTTCTCCTCCAAACACGACGAGTTGAGTTTTTACCAAAGTTATATTTTGGTTTCATCTGACCATATGACATTCTCCCAATCCTGTTCTGGATCATCCAAATGCTCTCTAGCAAACTTCAAACGGGCCCGGACATGCACTGGCTTTAGCAGGGGGACACGTCTGGCACTGCAGGATTTGAGTCCCTGGCGGCGTAGTGTGTTAGTGATGGTAGCCTTTGTTACTTGGTGGTCCCAGCTCTCTGGAGGTCATTCACTCGGTCCCCCCCCCCCGTGTGGTTCTGGGATTTTTGTTCACCGTTCTTGTGATCATTTTGACCCCACAGGGTGAGATCTTGCATGGAGCCCCTGATCAAGGGAGATTATCAGTGGTCTTGTATGTCTTCCATTTCCTAATAATTGCTCCCACAGTTGATTTCTTCACACCAAGCTGCTTACCTATTGCAGATTCAGACTTCCCAGCCTGGTGCAGGTCTACAATTGTGTTTCTGGTGTCTTTTGACAGCTCTTTGGTCTTGGCCATAGTGGAGTTTGGAGTGTGACCGTTTGAGGTTGTGGACAGGTGTCTTTTATACTGATAAGGAGTTCAAACAGGTGCTATTAATACAGGTAACGAGTGGAGGACAGAGGAGCCTCTTAAAGAAGAAGTTACAGGTCTGTGACAGCCAGAAATCTTGCTGGTTTATAGGTGACCAAATACTTATTTTCCACCATAATTTGCAAATAAATTCTTAAAAAAATCAGACAATGTGATTTTCTGGATTTTTTTCATTTTGTCTCTCATAGCTGAGGTTTACCTATGATGAAAATTACAGGCCTCTCTCGTCTTTTTAAGTGGGAGAACTTGCACAATTGGTGGCTGACTAAATACTTTTTTGCCCTACTGTATGTTTAAAAATACGAATAGTGTTTGTGTTCTTGGGTGGGATACACACACGCCGAGTAGAGTAACTGCTGGATCTGTCTTTGTTCTTTATCTCATAATTATTTAATTTAAAAGGTTACGGTCATTGTTGTCATTATTTTTATCCCCTACCTTTCTCCTGCCAAACAATGTTGACCTTTCCTGGAGAAACGCCCCGAACAGAAAGCCTCAAGCCGTCCTGTCTGGAACTTAATATCTACTGGAGGCTCCATCACGTGACTTCTAGTTCTGCTGTAACTGATGTGTGATGAATACGTAGAATCATCTTCAAAATGCAACACGCAGTTTGATGTTAAACTGATTGACAGTCTAATGTCAAAGGCTGATGTGTATTCTTAAAACTAAAAATCGACCACACAAATAGTCAAATAGGGTTAGAAATTACAAGTTACAAATAGTAGTGTTGGAACTAAGCTCCTCTCAGAGGCCACCTAGACGTGGCTGCTGCCTGAGCAACCTCTTGAGTAAAGGATTGGATGATTGATGAGAACTAAACAATGATTTAGATTTCATATCACACACCATAAGCACCCTGCTATCCTGTTTATTAATGATGGCCTTATTTTAGTTAAAAGTGATTGATTTTGGGTTCACTACCCATTTAAAAGTTCCTTCCCCAACTCTTTCTGGTGCAGAGATCAGACTTTAGACGGATTTCTATTATATCGAACCGGGATCAAAGAGAAAGGAAATTAGGTCCAATTGCGGAAAGTGGCAAAAATGTTTCATACTACTAGTTTGTCATTGTTGTTGTCTCAGCCCACAGATCTCTAAATGCAGCCTAGATACATGATTGATGTTAAACACTGAACGTATATAGCCTGTGTGTAATCAGATGATTACGATTGAGGTGTTTCTGTTAGAACTGGACCACAATGCCCAGCCCTCACCACCACGGCCGTATGTGCAGGAATGTGTGTGCGCAGTGCGTGAGTGTGCGCAGTGCGCGCGCGCGTGTGTGTGTCTAACCTTCAGCTCCCAGTTTGAGGTCATCTTCAAAGCTACACCCAGTCTTTAAAATGCCTGTCACACACATATACACGCATCAAAAATACATAAAGAAAATGCACAAAAAACATAAAAATGCGCGCGCGCACACACACACACACACACACACACACACACACACACACACACACACACACACACACACACACACACACACACACACACACACACACACACACACACACACACACACACACACACACACACACACACACACACACACACTTACCTTTGCCAGGCGAAGTACTTGGGTCATCCATAGAAACCGTAAGAGGAGTCCTGAGAGACAGAAAAGTAGCCAGACGAGACACATGTATACAGACGGACAAGCCGAGAGATAGAGGTAGCAAGGAAGACCGCAAGAGAGATAAACAGACATGATGATCACATAGACAAGTGAACATTGCTTTAGAAAACTTTACCCAAGACATAGAGCAACAATGAACAAAATATATACATTTATGAAGAAAAAAAAGACACAAAAACAGCTCCACCATCAGTACTGGTTCTGAGGAGTTCTTTCAACGGTTTAACTGGGCTGGGAAACCATGCCTTCTCTCTACAGCTTTGAGTCCATGTTTAGTCCAAGAGGATTGTCAACTGGACCAACAAATCTAGGGCCCTATTTTAACGGTCTGAAACGCAAGTGAGAAGGGCACAACGCAAGTAGATTTGCGGGCGGATCTCTGGTGCTGTTGCTATTATACCAGCGGATAAATGACTCTTGCGCCCGACGCAAATCAAAAATGGGTTGGTCTGAATACCCGTAGGTGTGTTTTGGGCGTAACATCCAATAAACCAATGAGGGTGCCATCTCCCATCCCCTTTAAGAGCCATGAGCGCATTTGAACTTGACAAGTTGTCGTAGAAAATCGAGGCACATTACCGAGTATCAATCTATGTTTAATTTCATTTATAGCAACACTCCCCGCATTTACTTAGTTTGTCGGTACGTTGCTTCTTTGAGTCATATTCTAGTCGTAAATGAAGTGGGATGGGATGTGGTTTACCCTTGATATAGTGTGGTCCCAGTAGTCTAGAAGGAAACACAATGTCATGGAAGAAAAAGTCTAGAGTTTGGCAGAATTTCTAAACAATTCAAGATGATCCTTAAAAGCAAAATTCAACCAGTGTCCAGTCCACAGCAGCTGTCATATCACAGCGCTCACGCTGGTGGAAGGATTCCCTCTGTAGTCTTTTGTGCATTCTGGCTGCTCTGCTGAAGAGAATGGGGCAGCATTGTTCTATACTGCAACGCGTTAGTCACATGGATTCTAGATTGATTATCTGTCACATGACTAGTCACTTTATCAATGAAGGTTTTGTCATGAGGGGATTTGAATACGGTGCGGAATCAGACAGGACAGAGCGCTCTGTCTCCATGGACAACGGCCTCTGTTTGGTGTCATATATGTTTTATATTAATCACAGAATATTATATTAGTCTATATTATAGTACTAACTAATATCAGAATATTCAGTGAAGCATAAAGTAATGAAAGAAGAGTGCATCTTTCTCAGTCTGTAAACGCAGCAGGCAGAGTTCACTGCTGCAACATCAACTCATTATCAAGGGTTTTCTAAAGTGGTTCTATTGGTCATCACGTCAGTGGGTACCCACCCATCAGTCTGAGTTTGACTACTACAGAGCTTCAATGCAGATAAACGTTTCTGAACATGGTTTCCAAAGTATGAGAGTAGGCCTATTTCAAATGATCAAAAAGCCTATAGGGGGTTTGAACATTGGGCCACGTTTTAAATACATTTCAAAGCATGACTAGTGCCTTAAACCAGTGATAAATCACACAGGTTTGTTGTGAGGGACGGATCGCCATGAAGGACAAACATCACTACCTGTTCTGGTCATGTTTACTGAACAACCAACACATTTTTATTATGAGTAGGTAAAGCTCTGTGGTGTCCTTTGGCTCGCTTGCTAAATATACGTTCATTATTAAAACCCTTCTCCAACCATTAACATGCTGATGGTTAGGCCTCAGAATGGACCTCAATCCAAAACTAACCAATGATAACCTGTCCTTGCATGTTTGGCCGCATGCATGTTTGTTGACGTGAAGTCTAGCTCCCAATCATATATATTGCATTTATATTACATATATATCTGTTCACTGGGATATTCAGACCAAATGTAAACCAGCCTTCTGCCCGCAGTCCCCAAACATGCAAAGATGGTAAAAAAACATTTATATTTTTGAATACTGTATTGCAGTATTGTTTTTGAAGTTATATAATAAATAACTGTGTTAGGCGGCAGTAGGGGGGGCCCATAAATATGTTTGCACCAGGGCCCTGAAGGACCTACTGATGGCTTCTAATGGGGACTATATAGCTCTCTGTTGCGCGCGTGCATGCGTGCGTGCGTGCGTGTGTATCTTACCTGGCATTGCTTAAAATCTCTGGAAAGCAAAAGCTGCCAGTTTAAAGCCTCACTAGCCCAGTAAGTTTATGACTAACTAGTGTATGGTCTGCGACACCAGATACAAGCCCACAGCTCACAGCAGGAGGCTGAACAACAAGCCTGCACTGTCGTGCAGCACTGAAGCCACCTGTTACACAATATGTTCTGCTCTTATCTTCATATGGGGCATGCCACACACACAGGTTTGTGCAACCCTATCAGCACCTGTAGAGCCATCTCTATGTCACAAACTGCAGACGACAAAGGGGAGCACGGGCAGGCTGTTACCGGGTTACGCTTATTCCGCCCCCAGTTAAGGGGTCACATACTAATGATGCTTTACTTGGTCACTAAGGTAACCTGGCTACGGTCTTTTTCAGTTAAGTGGTCAACATACTCCTTATTTAGTTGACATGGTCACAATGGTAACTGGGTTACAGAGAGTCGTGGAAGTGAGTCTGCAGTAAACTCCCCTATAACCTTTGTTTTTGTTGGTTATGCTGTAAAGCACTTGTTCTTGCCTTATTATGGTGTTGATTCACCCCAGGCCACACTGCCTGACATAAGGTTTGGTCGGTTCCTAGTGAATGACATGAGTAATAATCTGTGTACCGAGGTCACCTGGTGTCGCTACATGGCAGGTATACACTATAGGTGTTGTGATGCTATGGTAACGGAGGAGGGCTACAATACCTGCACTCACTCAGCCAACTGGAAATCTGGTGAACCTCCCCTGAGAGAGAGCGAGAGCGATTAGTTCTACATAGAATTATATAATAATAATAGTAATACATGCAGATAGTAGATACAGTATTTCTGTAAAGACCTGGTTCTTCCTTGGTGGGGCCCCAGCTTAAGTCCTTGCTCTGGGCCCAGGCCCTCCGCCTCAGACCGGCTGCCTTCCGCTCTGCCTGCCCACCTGGACACAACCAGTCTTGTCAGTCTACACCTGCCAAGCTCCACTTCCTCCATTGGCCCCAACGGAGAAAGTCAGATGTTTCACCCTCTTTCACTGCATCAATCCATGGTTCAAATGGTTTTATTTATGGCAGAAACCGAAGACTCAAGACTGACGATTCCAGAGATAATGGAAGTCATGCAGTGAGGCTCTCATGCATTCTGCATCGCTTTCAAATAGTTACTCCTGTAATTCCACTTTGATATAACATTTAATATCATCCCTACTGAGTCAAAACACATCAAGGCATGAATCACTTTTCTGTCCTCTTTTGTGTCTTTTGTTTGGGGAAATAACATCAGTTATGTGCAGGAGGCACCTATTCACTTCAACCATGAACTAGTTCCTCAGCGTCTCCACAGCAGGAATCAGGGTCTAGAAGTAGTCCCTGGGAATAACTGTTGCGGGTACTTTGGGTGGAAGCGGGGCAGTTGACAAAGCTTTGGACAGGGGCAGATCTATGTACTTAAGCACTGACTCTGCTTGGTCACAGAGCGAAGTTCCTGTCTGAATCAATACATCTTGGCCTCCACAGGACAAGTTCTTTGGTTGATTACATGATTACATGCTCCTGCATGTTCATAGTTCCCTTCCCTTAGCCCTACCCTTAGCCTATCCCTCAATAAAACCACTCTGGGAAAGCCCTACCCTTAGTCTATCCCTCAATAAAACAACTCTGGGACAGCCCTTCCCTTAGCCTACCCCTCAAAGAAAACACTCTGGGACAGCCCTTCCCTTTACCCTACCCTTAGCCTACCCCTCAATGAAACGACTCTGGGGGCAGCGCAAAGTAATGGCTAGGGGATTGGGCCTCAATCTTCACGTCATAAAATAACACACAGTCTATATATGTTCAGTGTTTAATATAAAGGTCTAGGATCAGTACAGACTTAACCACATCGTTACACCCTTACTCAGAGATATGAAGGATAAAATGAACCAGTCCACGAGTTAATCAAACAGTCTCCAACCATCCTGACCATCCAATGTGCAGCAGTGTGTGTGAGGGGAACTCTTCCATACCTTGTTCCTTGATGGTTTCCATGGGCTTGTGGGAGTGTAGTCTCTCTCTTTCTACTGGACGCCCTGCTCACAGGGACTCACACACCTAACAACACACACATGATGTGTTATTACTGGAGCTAGCACATCTGCTATGTGTCTATGCAAACAGGAAATAACATTCTCAGACCATAGCGCTCACCAAGTCAAACAGGAGGTCAGGGCAAGACGTGGCCAGCAGTAGCACACTCTAAAAAACTAAAGTCCTCCTCTACTGCAGAAAAATAAATCCTTGAAGAAATATTCTTTCACAGAGCTAGAGCTCCATTCTAGCCTGTGGTAGCAGAGGACGCTGTATGGTTTCTAGTTCTTCGTATTAGTTCATTATCGCTTTGTGTCGAGCCTTGCTCTTCCTGCTCCTTGAGCCAGTTCATCTCTGAATCTATGTTCCAGTATTGCAGCAGTTCTCTCCTTTTGTTCTCCTGATTATAACAGACCTAGTTCATCTCTGAATCAACGTTCTAGTATGCAGCAGTTATTTTCTTGTGTTCGCCTGATAATAATAGACTAGTTTCCATACTCCTCCCCTCTGCTCAGTTGTTTCTGGATACCTCTGCCTCGATGACTGCACTGGTAATCTGTGTACTGCTTCTAGCTTCTTAATCACAACATGGCAGCTGTGATCAAATTGTGCACTAGGAGGAATAGCCCAATAAATATTTTTGGGATAAGCGTGTCCTCAAAGATCCATGTTGTTGCTGAAAACAAGGTCAGTCTTAGAGGTGCATTTGAAAGATGGAGACAACCTAGAGGCCAGAAGGAATTGAACACGGATACCACATGAGCTACCTTTATACACCAGAGTATGTCTTCTATGCTCATGAACATAGTAATATGTGCCATTTGGCCCCATGATTACAGTTCACCTGTAGTTTGCTTACATCTCAAAGAGAACCAGGCTGGCATTGAAGCTAGAGAAAGAGAGAGAAAAGAGAGGAAAAAATGAGGAAGAGGGAATAAATGAAATGAGAAGTGGGTCAGTAAACAGGAAGAAAGTGTTTATAATAAAGATCAAAGATCATAACCACTTCCTGTCTGGGAAGACCAGAGGGACTGGGGGGGCTGGTTGAAAGAACATTACAAGATGGTATCAATAGATTACACACACAGAATCAAACTAATATATATTATATATATATATATATATATATATATATATATATATATATATATATATATATATATATATATATATATATATATATGTTTTCCTTAGGTTTTGCAACTTGATAAAAAAAATCTGAAATTTCTTATTTCTCCCTTGGGTCCACCACGTGACTTTGACATGATCACAACATACTAAGAACTAAGGAGGGACACTTTGATAGGTTTAAAGTGATATTTGGTGTTTAAATACAGGTACTTTTTACGATATCACGTTGCTCACAGCTATCGGGTCGAGGGGTCGAAGGGTATTTATCGGCTTTGAATACGTTGTATTTGTGTGTTCTATTCTTTGTCTCAAATCTTCCCCCGGTTTGACCCTGATCAAGGGAGGATGTCCTTGTGTTTCTCTAGAGTGGGGGCTCAGTATATTTCACCCCTGGCTACAGCATGCCTCCTTGATAAATCCCGGCGTTGGTTCTGACCTGCACTGCGAGCAACGCATCACAGAGCTTGTGCAGCTAGGCTTTTTACAGATACTAAACATTGCAAGAGTTGTCATGACCAAAGTATATGGAGTGACTTCTTCATAGCTTCATCATCAGATGATTGTAACCCCCATTTCACCCGCCCCAACCAGACGTCGGACTCCCTCCAGCAAGTACATAGTGAGCTGCCAGGCTGCTAACGAGATGAGCTGCAGGTCCAACATTCTGACTCTTTAGACTCTTATAGGGTCGGCGTGGCCTATCCAACCAGTCCATACCATGACCGAGGCCCTCTATCTACTGGAGCCTTCAACCAGAAGGAGAGATCAGGGTCTCCCTGGAGTGTCTCTGTCGATTTTGGACATCTGCTGGCTCACTTGATCGATTTCAGCAGCACCAAAAACCTCATTTGTATAGATTAACCTTTTTATAAAATTGTATCTTTGTTTATCTTCCATTTTGTTTAATTCATTCTATAAATTCTAGATTTTCTATAGGCCAGCCATTTTACAAAGTTTGATCTCTGTCTTTATAGCAGTCTTTGTTAAAGGTTGGGTATGGAATTCTCTTTTTTGGCCCTTTTTGCAAAATTACTTGAAATCCTTATCATAACCCACTTACAGCCACTGAGTTAGAAGTACTGACATGAAAATTAAACAAGTTAATCATCTTTGAAATGGGCAGGGCTCGAAAAACTCCAGCCAATGATTTCAAGAACCACTGAGTGGCATTGGACAGTAAGTACGTCAATCAAACGGTCGTACTGCACTCTGCCTCCCCCGCTCCCCGCGCGTGACCCCTTCGTGCACGTACTCAAAGCTCGTGACCCAGAGCAAGCTTCTGTTTGTTGTTATCCTGTGGAAGCTACTGGAGCTAGCTAACTAGTTAATCCACATTTCGAGCTAGCACTAGAAGACAACCCTAAACTCCAACCTAGCTAGCCTGGCTCGCTCTCGCGCATCTGTTTTCGCGCACGTGCATGATTGCGCGTTTATGTACTTGGAATGGGTGGAGTCAGAGTCAGCGTTGAAGGAGATGGGGTAGGACCATTTGAGTTGAGTATTTTCAAAATCTGCTGTCGTTTCGCAAATCCCATACCCAACCTTTAACATGTCTGTTTCATTTGGCTTAAATAACTATTCATGTGTTCGTATTCTCTGCCACTTTTCTGTCATTTGAAGCAGGACAGAAAAGACTTCAAGGTCTTGGAAACACTGTGAAAACTAAACGATTCCTGGGAAATTGTTTTCAAATGTGTCTTCACTAGTGCGGAAATGGCTTGAGTGACAGTTGAGTCAGCAAGGTGGTTAAGGAGCGGTGTGTGTGGTGTGTGTGTGTGTGTGTGTGTGTGTGTGTGTGTGTGTGTGTGTGTGTGGGGAGGACATACTTCCTGATGGGAGTATGTTTTCTTTTCCTACTTTTGTAATTTGTTAATGCATAATATTTAAAAAATATTTATAAAAATATTAAAAATATTTTTAATATTTTCATTAAAAAAAAAATAATAATAATATATATATATATTTATTTTTGTACATTGGTAGTCAAGGCGGGGCCTTATTGTTGTTAAGGCAGCCGCCTTAACCATACAGTGCTGGGGGAAACACTACAGTGAGCAGTCAATAATGTGTCCGAATCTTATCTAGTTAATCTTTAACTTAGTTTTTCAGGTAACCACTAGCCCTAAAAAACCAACATGATTCTACCAAGAGGCTTGGCAACCATAGTTCTCCCAGCCGTGTGGCCCCCATAGAATCCTGTCAGCCATGTTGACCCCTATAGTGTCCTTTCAGTCATGTTGTCTACCATAGTTTTCCACAAGCCATGTTGGCTAGCATTGTGTCCTGTCAAACACACACACACACACACACACACACACACACACACACACACACACACACACACACACACACACACACACACACACACACACACACACACACACACACACACACACACACACACACACACCTCTTCGCAATCAAGGTGCGGCAAACTACATGGCACTCAACCTCGACACACATTTACACACAACAATTACCAGCAGAGTAATGATACTCATCCTAACACAACATGTCCCTCATTACAAAAGTCAATATTAACATAACAGTGAAACTATTTTCATCACAGTAAATGGTAGTTGTAGTGAATACAATTAACATTACATTAACTCAACTTACATAAGCTTAATGTTTGCTGTACAGAACACAAATGACATGAAATGAATAGCAGCTGCACTGAATAAAACCAAAGTAAAGTTACTTAATACAACTAACATCCCTTTAGTGGTAGCACTGCAAACCACTGAACCGTACCCAACATCACTAGTGTTTCTGACTGAATACAACCAACAGCGTTAATAGTAGATCTCATACAGTTCACACTAACATAGTTAACAGTAACTTAGCTGTGCTGGCTGTAAATAACATAACATAGTTAACAGTATAGCTGTCCTGGATGTAAATAACAACACGATTAATAGTAACTTAGTTGTTTTGGATGTAAATAAGATAACATGGTTAACAGTAACTTTGTTGTCCTGGATGTTTATAACATAACATAGTTAACAGTAACCTAGTTGTCCTGGATGTTAATAACATAGTTAACAGTAATTAAGTTGTGCTGGATGTAAATAAAATAACACAGTTTGCACAACTAAAAGCACAATAGTTAGGGAATATAGCGTTAATGTTAATAGTTGTACGGAAAACCAGAAACAGAACAGTAGCTGCACGGAGTCCCCTCTCACACGTCATGTAACATGTGTAACATATGTTTAGTTAACATACGGTATGCTATGTTATTCGTGATGAAACACATGTTTAGTTAACATATGTAATGTTATACGGGATGTAACATGTGTTTGAGCTCCATATGTTGTATGGTTCACAACTTTCGACAAAGTTCTGTCTGACATTGTTTCAGAAGACAGCACTAACTACTAGGAACTTTTAATCCATTCTTAACCTGATGGAGGTCTTATCTTACCATCGTCCCCCGCCGTTCGAAGCGCTCCGTTGATTCAGGTGATATCCGAACTTTATAAACTTTTAAAACTTGTCGAAACTTTTCCCAGCCGTTTTTCCGCTTCCGCATACAGAGCAGACCAAGGGGCGTGACCGATGACTGGGGGCGCGGCCGATTAATTAGGGGCGTGGTCAAAGAGTGGGGGCCTGTCAGAACCACCGTCCGTGGGAAACTCATGCAGATTATAATCATAATTATTTATCACCATAAATATAATAATAGGTATGTTATTATTATTAATTAATAATAATAATACTAATAATAATGTTCTTCATCATGATCATTTGGTTACGTAAAAAATATAAATAATAATAACAATGTTATCAACAATAATGATAATAGGCCTTATACCTGGGCCTAATACCTGTGATAATACTATAACCTTGACTGTTGCTATAACTATTTTAGTACGAAGAAGAAGAAGTAGAAGTAGAAGTAGAAGTAGAAGTAGAAGTAGAAGAAGAAGAAGAAGAAGAAGAAGAAGAAGAAGAAGAAGAAGAAGAAGAAGAAGAAGAAGAAGAAGAAGAAGAAGGAGAAGGAGAAGAAGAAGGAGAGGAAGAAGAAGAAGAGGAAGAAGGAGGAGAAGAAGAAGCAGACCCTATGTTGATGTGACCATTGGAGGGCGCCAAAAGCCAGTTTAAAACTGTCGCTGAAACTCAATGGACTCAAATGTAATATACGCTTCGATCAATCAATCACATTTTATTTTTAAAGCACAAGTTATACATCAAATGCAACTGAACAAAAAAGTTGAAATAGGAGTAAGTTTACAGGCGCGTCGTTAGACCTGGGCATTCGGGGCTATAGCCCCGGATCTTTTGGAATCAGCCCCGGATCTCTGCCGTAAAAAAAGAAAAGAAGTAAATGTAGGCTATATATATATATATATATATATATAATATATATTCTACCGTTCAAAAGTTTGGGGTCACCCAGAAAATAGTGTGTTTTCCATGAAAAGTCACTTTTATTTACCACCATGAGTTGTAAAATAAATAGAAAATATAGTCAAGACATTGACAAGGTTAGAAATAATGATTTTTATTTGAAATAATATTTTTTTCCTTCAAACTTTGCTTTCGTCAAAGAATCCTCAATTTGCAGCAATTACAGCATTGCAGACCTTGGGCATTCTAGCTGTTAATTTGTTGAGGTAATCAGGAAAAATTTTCACCCCACGCTTCTAGAAGCCCCTCCCACAAGTTGGATTGGCTGGATGGGCACTTCTTGCGTACCATACGGTCAAGCTGCTCCCACAACAGCTCAATGGGGTTTAGATCTGGTGACTGCGCTGGCCACTCCATTACAGATAGAATACCAGCTGCCTGCTTCTTCTCTAAATAGTTCTTGCACAACTTGGAGGTGTGCTTTGGGTCATTGTCCTGTTGTAGGATGAAATTGGCTCCAATCAAGCGCTGTCCACAGGGTATGGCATGGCATTGCAAAATGGAGTGATAGCCTTCCTTATTCATAATCCCTTTAACCCTGAACAAATCTCCCACCTTACCAGCACCAAAGCAACCCCAGAACCATCACGTTAACCCCCACACATGCTTGACAGATGGCATCAGGCACTCTTCCAGCATCTTTTCAAGTTTGTTCTGCGTCTCCACAAATGTTCTTCTGTGTGATCCAAACACCCTCAAACTTCGATTCTTCCGTCCATAACACTTTTTTCCAATCTTCCTCTGTCCAATGTCTGTGGTTCTTTTGCCCTATTAATTATCTTTTATTTTATTGGCCAGTCTCAGATATGGCTTTTTCTTTGCCACTCTGCCCTGAAGGCCAGCATCCCGGAGTCGCCTCTTCACTGTAGATGTTGACACTGGCGTTTTGCGGGTACTATTTAATGAAGCTGCCAGTTGAGGACCTGTGAGGCGTCTATTTCTCAAACTAGAAACTCTAATGTACTTATCTTCTTGCTCAGTTGTGCAGCGGGGCCTCCCACTTCTCTTTCTACTCTGGTTAGAGTCTGTTTGTGCTGTTCTCTGAAGGAAGTAGTACACACCGTTGTAGGAAATCTTCAGTTTCTTGGCAATTTCTCGCATGGAATAGCCTTCATTTCTAAGAACAAGAATAGACTGTCGAGTTTCACATGAAAGTTCTCTTTTTCTGGCCATTTTGAGCATTTAATCGTCCCCAAAAATGTGATGCTCCAGATACTCCACCTGCTCAAAGGAAGGTCAGTTTTATAGCTTCTCTAACCAGCTAAGCTGTTTTCAGCTGTGCTAACATAATTGCACAAGGGTTTTTGCATCCATTAGCCTTCTGACCCAATGAGCAAACACATTTTACCATTAGAACACTGGAGTGATAGTTGCTGGAAATGGGCCTCTATACACCTATGTAGATATTGCACCAAAAAACAGACATTTGCAGCTAGAATAGTCATTTCAGTCATTTACCACATTAGCAATGTATAGATTAGTTTAAACTTAGATTAGTTTAAAGCACTGTTTAAAAAAAGTGCTTTTCTTTAAAAATTAAGGAAATTTCTAAGTGACCCCAAACTTTTGAACGGTAGTGTATATATAAAGCAGCTATTAAAAAGCCGGTATTATAAATTATATATATAGCATTTTACAGACCCGTACAATATAGGGCGTTTAGTAGCCTACGGTTCTTCACCGTTGCTCCTTTACCCATAAAAAGCTACAGTCAGTGTTAAATCACGCTGATTTACCTTTGAGCATTTCCTATTATAGGCTAGGCCTACTGTGTAAAATGCTGTTTGAATTAATGTTAGTATCGAGATACTGGGGGTCATATATATATATATATATATATATATATATATATATATATATATATATATATATATATATATATATATATAATATATATAGATTATATATATATATATATATATATATATATATATATGATGACCCCAGGGGTACTTGTTCCCTATAGTTTAGAGGATGATTAAACTATGCTATCAAACTATAATCCAGGTGTGTGTCCAATGAAGGCACAGAAATGGGACTGATGCAATCAATAAACATTTATATTATACAAATAATCAATGAACATGCAGTTAGCAGCAAATGAAAAATCAAACACTAAAACACTGAAAACAAATACTGTTCCCACAAGAGATGATGATGTAAAAAATGCCCATGGGCCACACAAGAAAGATATAATAGACAAAAAACAAACAAAAGACAAAACAATTTGGGTTAAAGGGCTACCACTAGCCGGCCTTCCCCTAGTCTCCCAATTAACCACGATACGAGTGGCAGATGTTTTATAGCACTCGTAGCAAGGTTTACATTCAAATATAGTTTATAGCACTCGTAGCAAGGTTACATTCAAATAGTTATATAGCACTCGTAGCAAGGTTACATTCAAATAGATACAAATAAACAATATTCGGTCCTGGGAAAAACACGTGGCTGGTCGAAACAAGACGACGGCAATCCTCGTGGTTTGGGCCAGCCTTGATGAACTAGACCTACAACACTCCAGTACCAATGCGCGTTGTGGATGACGCGAAGCAGTGCACTCTCACCTGACGTGAGCTTTCTGTCCCTACACAAATAAGCGAACATGAAATGATCAATGCTAAAAAACACTACTCCCATACATTTGTATTAGAACGGGAGCCAGCACACTTAACTTGCTGCTGCTACCCCGTGTGAGCTCACTCACCAATCGCTGTTATGCGCTCACGTGTCAGTAGACTCCGTGGTTGTGTGCACCATTTACTGGTCACCATAGAAAAAGGACACCAAGCCATGGTTACATGCAGACACCCAGGCTGAAGGTTCCGTTTACGCACAGCTGCTACGGGGGCTTTTACTTCCACCGTCTTTTCACACCAATAACTGAGTTCGCACCTCTTTTAAGACGTGTCACATGTGCCACCTGATCTAGATTATTGCCAATGGGAGGGGCCAAGGTGCATTACCCATCACTACCGTCCTATACCTGCTACATTCACCCCCCCTAAATGTCACACCGTCCCGGTGACAAGTAAATAAAAAATGAATATTACAACCCAGGCCTAAAACACAACACCCTGGGAGCTGACAGTCACGTGAGCTCCCATGTGTTCGTCAGCGAGTGGTTGTTCGGTTGATGTACCCGGGAGGTTGTAGGGGTTTCGAATGGTGGCCGCGGCTGTTGTTTTTGTGGTCCTTCTCGGCAGGTGGTTGCCCTCAGGCGCTGGCATTTGGAGCTTCAGCTCTTTGAGAGTGTGTTCTATAGCCAAATCTTGTAAGATTTGCTCCTGCTGGACAGGAATTTGAGCCGACGGCAGCACACCAAATCACAATGGGGAGACGCCAACTGTGTCTGCCCATCCAGACAAGAGGTGTCTAGAGCTACCATTAGTGCAAAATCCTCATTTTCATCTACACTACTCTTTGAGTCTTCCAATAAAAGATCAGACTGATCGAAATTGGGCTCTGGGTTGGCAGGTGTAGGCAGGGGTGGGCAGGGGTCAACATGGAGAGGGCGCATTTTCTGTCTATGAATGTTATTTCCTGGACTACCAGAAAACTTAGGATATTTACGTTCTCTTGGCACATGGACATACCTCATACTAGTTACTAGACCTACAACTCCAGTACCAATGCGCGTGTGGATGACGCGAAGCAGTGCACTCTCACCTGACGTGAGCTTTCTGTCCCTACACAAATAGCGAACATGAAATGATCAATGCTAAAAACACTACTCCATACATTTGTATTAGAACGGGAGCCAGCACACTTACTTGCTGCTACCCCGTGTGACTCACCAATCGCTGTTATGCGCTCACGTGTCAGTAGACTCGTGGTTGTGTGCACCATTTAACTGGTCACCATAGGAAAAGACACCAAGCCATGGTTACATGCAGACACAGGCTGAAGGTTCGTTTACGCAGCTGCTACGGGGGCTTTTACTTCCACCGTCTTTTCACCATATACTGAGTTTCGCACCCTCTTTTAAGACGGTGTCACATGTGCCACCTGATCTAGATTATTGCCAATGGGAGGGCCCAAGGTGCATTACCATCACTACCGGTCCTACCTGCTCTACATATATATATATATAGTATATATAGTTATATATATATATCTATATATATATTATATTTAGCTGCTTTTCATATACACGTAAGTACTGGCTGCTCCTCTGAATATATGCTGCATCGTTGCAGCAACATTGAAGACGATCGCGTTGAGTTCTGCGGTCTGTTCTGCCTCCGTGCTGTCTGCGTCAAACCAAAACAAACCTGAGTGACAGCGGACGCACTTATCCCGCCTCCTGAGAATTTACGTAATATCCCTCCCCTTGCAATGCCGCGGTGTTACACAGAATTCTGCGACCCACCGAAAAGTGTGACCCCAGGGGGCGATGTTGTATATTTTCTGCAATATGCACGAGTTTGAAGCGTAGACAGGCATGACAAAACATTGCATAAAATATAGATTTCCCCCCAACCAATTTACCTTTTTTATCAAATGTGCTTAATAAATACATTTGATTGATTTGATTAGCATTTTCAGACCCGTTACAATGGTAGGGCTTTAGAACGGTCCTTCACCGTTGCTCCTTTTACCCATAAAAATACAGTAGTGTTAAATGCAGCTGATTTACCTTTGAGCATTTCCTATTATAGGCTACTGCGATTAAAATGCTGTTTGAATTAATGTTAGTACTGTAGCGTCGGTCAGGAAGAGACGGAAGACCAGGGCCGTGTTCCAATACCCGTACTGTCCGTACTTACTAGCAAATATTGAGTACCACAGATACGTTCCAATTCAGATCCAGGAAAAAGAAGTCACTTCAAGGGACGCGGAGGTCGTACTCAAAACGGAGTAATCGTGAATGTGGGATCGAAGGACCACTCTTCCGTCTCAACGGCAAGCCATCTTAGCTACGTAGCGAAGGCGGAGCCAGGCTGAGCGCTCAACTCGAAAAAAGAAGGATACCGACGTGACCAGCGCTGCAGCTGCGGCTGCGCAATTGTCGTCATTTCCGGTAGTGCACCACAGGAGTACTCGATTTGGAACAGCACTCACATCTGAAAAAATAGTGTTACTACAGTGATACGGATAGTGCAGAAAGTGTACTTCCTTTTAAGTATACTCATGGAAGCACGGGTATGACACGGCTCAGGTTTACTCTAGATTCAACTCTCGCGCGCTTACAACCGGCACACAACGAGAGCTGGTTTTTTATTGTCGCCCAAAGTCATGACATGAACACGCTACACTTAACGGAGACCTCTTCAGTGACGGTGGTCAACACAATGAAATGAACCATATGAATGAACAATAAGCTAACAGGAACACACACCATTTAAATAAATCCCGAAGCCCATTAACCCAACACAGGAACAACTCGAATTAAACCCCTTTGTCACTAGACAACCCCAACTCCAGAACCCCCACGGGCGGGGGGGGGGGCGGCTCCAGAACATTGGCGCCCACACCCGTGATCGCCACAGCTATCAAGTAGAAAGACCGGACTGGTGGGGGGAGATTCTGTATGTTTATGTTTTTTTTGTTAAATGCACACATGCTTGTTGCAGTATAAATGTGCCCACAGCGCCCCTGGGGGTCACACTTTCGGTGGGTCGCAGAATTCGGCGTAACACGGCGCTGGCATGGGCCGCGGGAGCAAGGATGTTATCAAACAAAAATGCATCAGTCGTGTTTTATTCTTTCATTACAATTTTTTTTTCATTTCTTATAAATAACAAAAATAATATATAAATACATATTTATAAATTAGCCAACTTGGTGTCGTAACAAATTCTGTTGCTATCGGCAACACCCTGACGCCCCCCGCCCTCTCCGAGGTCTTCTCAGGTCAAGTACAGCATACAGGTCACACAGCTACCAATTTTTATATATTCAAAATTCAATATTCAATCCACACATTTAAATAGATGGAATATGTAAATTTAGCCTTTCTTCATTTGGTAGCTCTCCAAACATTTGTTCAGTTGGCCTTGCAACATATATTAAGATATCAAGGAGACTGTAGAGACGTGACTGCATGGTATGATGAACTCCGTTCTTTTTAATGGCCCCCCCGCCACTCGTTGCCTAGGTTACATGTATACAGAACGTTCCGACGGTATTTACCGTATTATTCTAAACTACATCGCCCTTTCTGACTAAAGTGCGTATTGGAAGTTTAATTTTTTTTTAAAATATTTTATAATAACATTCTCTAAATTGCCCTTGGTGAAATTGAAATGCAGGATTATTCAGTAAAATATTATATCGTGCAAAAATTCCAGTTTTAAGTGCCTATTTTGATGCAAGCTTCAAAAACCGTTGTTTTTTTTTATGTGATTTACCGTCAAACGCGTATAATTACGTAGGAATTGGTAGACGCGTCGCTGTTAGCTTGCCTCAGCATCTATGCGTAGTGAGTAGTTAGAATGAATAGAATCTTTATTGTCATTGGTAACATTGTAACAGTACAAGTACAACGAAATTAAGTGCATTCCTTGTTCGTAAAAAAAATCACATTGAGGTATACGTATACATAAATAAATCAATAAAAAACGATAAAGCTAATCAACTAAGTACAACTAAAAAACACATTAAGACACACCACCACAAAACATTACATTTTAAATGTGCCTACACAGATTGTTGATACACAACACAACTATGCTTGTACACATTAGTGGGTTATGGCTGTTGGATAAAAACTGTTTTGTAGTCTGTTTGTTCTGTTCAAATGGACCTGTTCTTCTGCCTGATGAGTAGTTCAAACAGTTTGTGGCCGGAGTGTGATGAGTCCTGCAGGCGGGATTTGCTTTTTTAAGGCAGCGGGGCTGTTTGCTTCTCGAGGGAAGTGGGCAGCCGGCGATTTTCTGCGTGCCTTTATGGAACCCCCTGGAGCCTATTTTACCGCGGTGAGCGTGTCTTTGTAATTTCACCATATTCGGTTTTTTTTTTTTTTTTTTTTAATCGGGAGATGAGGGTTTTGCGAATTGTGGGGGTTGTCCAAACTCCAACCTCCTGTCCGGACCATCACCGATTTCACAGTTTCCCGATCCGAGAAAGGATGGAGCGGCTTCTCGAGCTGGGTGCATTTTTTTCAGCGTGAAGAGAAGGGACTTTTTTTTTCGCCTCTGTCACCAAATACTCGTTCATTTGCTGCGGCTACACTTTAGACCTCGAGGACTTATGTTTTCCGGGAAGATGAGTCAGATGGAGTTTTCGGTGCGAGAAAAGAGTGAGGCTTGAAAGCCGGTGATGATTCCCTCAATTCATGCGCTCCAGCCGCAGCTTTCGGGCTCAGCCACCGGCTGGCCAGTGAAGATCAGGAACCGGTCAGAGATTCAACGATTCGGAACGTTACTATAGGCCTACTACTACTAATAGGCCTATATATGCTCTATATACTTCTATACTTATAGGCTACAATACTGCCTTTAGGATAGGGAACATATCGTTTCGCATTTCCACCAAAGCACCTAATCAAAATGAAATGTGAGGTTAAAGTGCGTATTGGAAGATTAGGATTACTACAGTGAAGGAATTCATATAGGAAAAAAATTCGAATACACGATTTTTTATTTTTTATTAATAATCTACACTACAGGTGGCATCTTTGAGCCCGTTTTGGTGATACTTTACTTCCGCTCTTCAACGCATTCGTTTTCAAGCGGACGTAGATTGGTAGACGACGTTCTAATCATCATGGACTACTAGGCAACATAACAATGGATAACACTTTCGGGGACCACTTCGGACAATTTTGAGCCAGCTAGCGTGAGGAGAACAGCAACCACCTAATGGTTAGGGGGAGACCATGGCAAATAGGAGGGAGATAGAGTATGTTGGTTGTCGGAGAATCAGTGGAAATTGGGCAGGTGTCTTGTGAGTAACTTTGGCATTAGCTTGATTATATAGCTAATGACAGCAAATGCATGGCCAACGTTCCAATATTTAACAGGCATAACTTTGCTAGTACTTGATTATATTATGAATCTACAGGATGTTATAACTCACACTATCTCTTACATAACTACTACTTGAGGGATGGAGGGGAGGGCGGACGACGGTGGTTGAGCAAGAGAGTGCGCGATCAAACTGAAAGAAAACGAGCGAAGTTAAAGTGCGTATTGGAAGTCTAATCTTTTTTTAAATATTTAATACATCATATCTTTCTGAAAATTG
>OLKM01000081.1:0-25000 GCA_900291075.1 Melanogrammus aeglefinus
AAAGAGAAGATAGGGTAAACACTGTCATTTTTTTATTGCCCGATATCAAAAAAATCTAAGTGGTTAACACCTGTCGTTTTTTATTGCCCGTCATCAAATAAAACATAAGGGGTGACACTGTTGTTTTTTATTGCCCGTATCAATAAAACTAGGGGTTACAATGTTGTTTTTTACTGCCCGTCATCAGATAAACGTAAGGAGTAAATTGTCGTTTTTTTCTGATAAATATTTGTCTTTTAGCTCAGGAGGTAGGCAGTTCGTCACCTAACAATAGGTTGCTAGTTCGATCCCAGCTTCTCCTAGCTGACGTGTTTGTGTGTCATGAGTATCGACCCTGAACCTAACTGTTGTCTATCATCAATAAAAATAACGGGGTACACTGTCGTTTTTTTATTGCCCGTCATCAATAACATAAGGGTAACACTGTTGTTTTTTATTGCCCGTCATCAGATAAACGTAAGGTTAGCTGTTGTTTTTTTAATTCAACAAAACGTAAGGGGTAACAACTGTCGTTTTTCATCAAACAAAACGTAAGGGGTAACACTGGTCATTTTTTATTCCGATATCAAAAAAAATAAAGGGGTACACTGTCGTTTTTTATCAAATAAAAACATAAGGGTAGCACTGTCATTTTATATTGCCGTCATCAATAACATAAGGGGTAACTATCTGTTTTTTATCAATAAACATAAGGGTAAGACTGTTGGTTTTTTGTAATCAAACATAAGGGGTAACACTGTCGTTTTTATCAAATCAAAACATAAGAGGTACACTGGCGTCGTTTTTTTTGCCCGTCCATCAAATAAAACGTATGGGTAAAACTGTTCGTTTTAATTACATCAATAATTTGGTTTTAGCTCAGGAGGTAGAGCAGTTGTCCGCTAAACCAATAGGTTGCTAGTTCGATCCCCAGCTTCTCCTAGCTGAGTTTTGTGTGTCCTGAGTTGACCCTGACTAACTGTATCTTTTTTCAAATAAACGTAAGGAAGTAACACTGTCGCTTTTTAATCTGTCTTTTTTTATTGCCCGACATCAAAAAAAAATAGGGGTAACACTGTCGTCTTTTTTATCGGCGCGTGATAAAATAAACATAAAGGGGTACACTGTCGTTTTGTATTGCCCCGTCATCAAATAACGTAAGGGGTACACTGGTCGTTTTTTATCAAAATAAAACATAGGGGTAACTGTCGTTTGTATGCCCGTCATCAAATAAACGTAAGGGGTAACACTGTCGTTTTTTTTAATCAAATAAACATAAGGGGTAACACTGTGTTTTTATCAATTCAAAACATAAGGGGTCACACTGTTGTTTTTTATCAATCAACATAAGGGTAACACTTGTCATTTTTTATTGCCCGATATCAAAAAAAACCTAAAGGGGTAACACTGTCGTTTTTTATAATAAAAAAAGGGGTACACTGTTGTTTTTTATTGTCCGTCAACAAATAAAACGTAAGGGGTAACACTGTCGTTTTTTATTGCCGTCATACATAAAAATAAGGGGTAACACTGTTGTTTTTTATTGCCCGTCATCAAATAAAACTAAGGGGGTACACTGTTGTTTTTTACTGCCCGTCATCAGATAAAACGTAAGGGGTAATTTCGTTTTTTACTGGATAAATATTTGGTTTTGCTCAGGAGGTAGAGCAGTTGTCACTCACCAACCATAGGTTGCTAGTTCGATCCCAGCTTCTCCTAGCTGAGTGTTTGTGTGTCCTGAGTATGACCCTGAACCTAACTGTTGTCTTTTCATCAAATAAAACATAAGGGGTAACACTGTCGTTTTTTTATTGCCCGTCATTCCAAATAAAACTAAGGGGTAACACTGTTGTATTTTATTGCCCATCATCAAATAAACGTAAGGGTTACTGCTGTTGCTTTTTTTTATCAAACAACACGTAAGGGTAACACTGTCGTTTTTTTTTATCAAATAAACATAGGGGTAACACTGTCGTTTTTTATTGCCCGTCATCAAATAAACTTATGGTTAAAGGGAGTCGTTTTTCTTACATCATCATTTGGTTTAGCTCAGGAGGTAGAGCAGTTGTCAGCTACCAATAGGTTGCTACGTTCGATCCCGCACTTCTCCTAGCTGAGTGTTTGTGTGTCCCTGAGTATGACCTGAACGCTAACTGTTGTCTATTATCAATAAAAGTAAGGAGTAACACTGTCGCTTTTTTATCTGTCTTTTTTTTATTGTCCGACATCAAAAAACACATAAGGGGTAAACCTGTCGTTTTTATCGGCCGTGCATCAAATAAAACGTAAGGGGTACCTGTGTTTTTATCAAACCAAACGTAAGGGGTAACACTGTTGTATTTTATTGGCCGTCATCAAATAAACATGAAGGGGTAACACTGTTTGTTTTGTTGCCCGTTATCAATAAACGTAAGGCGGTTAACACTGTCGTTTTTTATCAAACAAAACGTAAGGGGTAACACTGTCATTTTTTTATTGCCCGATATCAAAAAAACATAAGGGGTAACACTGTCGTTTTTTATCAAATAAAACAAAAGGGGTAACACTGTTGTTTTTTATTGTCCGTCAACAAATAAAACGTAAGGGGTAACACTGTCATTTTTTATTGCCGATATCAAAAAAACGTAAGGGGTAACACTGTCGTTTTTATTGCCCGTCATCAAATAAAACATAAGGGGTAACACTGTTGTTTTTTATTGCCCGTCATCAAATAAAACACAAGGGGTAACACTGTTGTTTTTTACTGCCCATCATCAGATAAAACGTAAGGGGTAAAGTTGTCGGTTTTTTAACTGAATAAAAAATTTGGTTTTAGCCTCAGGAGGTAGAGCAGTTTGTCACCTAACCAATAGTGTTGCTAGTTCGATCCCCCGCTTTCTCCTAGCTGAGTGTTTGTGTGTCCCTGAGTATGACCCTGAACCTAAGTGTTGTCTTTTATCAAATAAACATAAGGGGTAACACTGTCGCTTTTTTATTGCCCGTCATCAATAAAACATAAGGGGGTAACACTTGTATTTTATTGGCCGTCTATCAAATAAACATAAGGGGTAACCTGTTTGTTTTTTATTGCCCGTAATCAGATATAACGTAAGGGTTAACGCTGTCGTTTTTTATATCAACAAACGTAAGGGGTAACACTGTCGTTTTTTATTGCCGTTATCAAATTAAAACATAAGGGGTAACACTGTGGTTTTTATATGCCCATCGACAAATAAAACGTAAGGGGTTACACAGTTCGTTTTTTATCAAATAAAACATAAGGGGTAACACTGTTGTTTTTTATCAATCAAAACATAAGGGGTAACACTGTTGTTTTTTATCCATCAAAACATAAGGGGGTAACACTGTCATTTTTTATTGCCCCGATATCAAATAAAACATAAATGGGTAACACTGTCGTTTTTTATTAAATAAAAAAATCTGGTTTTAGCTGAGGAGGTAGAGCAGTTGTCACCTAACCAATGGGTTGCTAGTTCGATCCCCAGCTTCTCCTAGCTGAGTGTTTGAGTGTCCCTGAGTATGACCCTGAACCTAACTGTTGTCTTTTATCAAATAAAACATAAGGGGTAACACTATCGTTTTTTATTGCCCGTCATCAAATAAAACATAAGGGGTAACACTGTTTGTATTTTATTGCCCGGTCATCAAATAAAACCAGAAGGGGTAACACTGTTGTTTTTTATTGCCCGTCATCAGATAAAACGTAAGGGTTAATGCTGTTGTTTTTTATCAAACAAAACGTAAAGGGGTAACACTGTCGTTTTTTGTTGCCCGTTTATCAAATAAAACATAAGGGTAACACTGTGGTTTTTTAATGCCCATCGACAAATTAAAACGTAAGGGGTAACACAGTCGTTTTTATCAAATAAAACATAAGGGGTAACACTGTTTGTTTTTTATCATCAAAACATAAGGGGTAACACTGTCATTTTTTATTGCCCGATATCAAATAAAACGTAAGGGGTAACACTGTCGTTTTTTTATCAAATAAAACATAAAGGGGTAACACTGTCGTTTTTTATGTGCCCGTCATCAAATAAAACATAATGGGAAACACTGTCGTTTTTTTTAAAATAAAAAATCCT
Organism: Melanogrammus aeglefinus; assembly: GCA_900291075.1. Classification (NCBI taxonomy): domain Eukaryota; kingdom Metazoa; phylum Chordata; class Actinopteri; order Gadiformes; family Gadidae; genus Melanogrammus; species Melanogrammus aeglefinus. The sequence goes on from OLKM01000081.1 coordinate 4,065, forward strand.
GGTTTTAGCTGAGGAGGTAGAGCAGTTGTCACCTAACCAATGGGTTGCTAGTTCGATCCCCAGCTTCTCCTAGCTGAGATGTTTGAGTGTCCCTGAGTATGACCCTGAACCTAACTGTTGTCTTTTATCAAATAAAACGTAAGGGGTAACACTGTCGCTTTTTATCAGTCTTTTTTTATTGCTCGACATCAAAAAAACCATAAGGGGCAACACTGTCGTTTTTTATCGGCCGTGATCAAATAAAACATAAGGGGTAACACTGTAATTTTTTTATTGACCGTCATCAAATAAAACATAAGGGCAGTGTGCGAAATTCGGGGGGTCCGGGGGGGGGATCTCAAATTTTGTCTAAAATTTTTTTTTTTTTTATATATTATATTAATGGTCACTTTAATGTTTAATGCTCACCATGTATTCAGAATTCAAAACATTTATTCCAAACACAATGTAATGTGCTCTTTTTGGCCAAGCGGAGCCAGCCAGTCCTGTGCTCCATGCAAATTAGCCATGCGCGCGCCAAACAGGATAAAGACTTATGTTGAGTATATATAAAAATGGCTAGCAAACGAAAGCATGTTGAATGTATCACTCACACACTTTGGATTCACATCCAAAAAAGGTTGCACTCGGAGATGAAGAGGAGCCTAAAGACGATGCTGGTACAGCGAGCACAGTGGCAAGAACAGAGGATCCTCTCCCACAGGCTCCCCAGAAAAAGAACAACGTCAAGTTGAGGCTAAGTGCTCCGAGAGACGCAGCAGGTGCTGCGGTAACTTTACTAACTACTACTGTTGCTAGCACAAGTGACTCGGACACTGAAGCAGGTGGGCGAATGGAAAGACTGCAATGCTTGGCTTGGACATTAAGGCAGGAAAATTGGGGTGTTTATTTTGTAGAATTGCAAAAACGTTGCTACTGTCAGAAAGGGACCGGTGTACACCTGCGCAGAAGAATGGGATCCAATGGTGATGTTCAAGCTCTGAAGCAAAGAGGCTAAGGAAAGAAATATACCAAACCGGGACAGCCAGCCCCACACAAGGTCAGTGTAAATGCGCAGATGAAAGGGAAAGACACCCTCCCGAACTGTTCATACAGTCCGAGTTACTCAAGACAACCACAGTCTCGTTAGAAACAGCTTACACACCGTGGCAAAAGAAAGGCTATCTACAAAAAGCTCACCCACTAATGACAATGCAGGCGCTAAATGGAGCCGAAGTTGGTAATATCCACAAATATGACCATGCATGCGCAGAAATACAGTCTCACGTGCCAAGGAATTGCGCCACAAATTTCTCTGCAGTATGAAAGAAATGGATTTCACGGGTGTTCATCACAATTGACGAAAGCACCATTCATGCAGGGCCTATCTAATACTCTATGTAAGATGTGATAGCATCAAGAGGAATGTAGTAGAGAATGTTTCCCTGGATCTAGTGGAACTTACAGATGGGGTCGATGATGAATCCATTTTTAACTTCGATGACAGCGAGTCTACTTAAAGCGGGTATGGATGATGACATTTTTGAAGACGCAACCTGATAAGCATTGGCACCGATGGAGCTGCGGTGCTGACAGGAAAAGCCAGTGGACTTGTCCTTAGACTCAAGGAAAGTTTTTCGAACGTCCAGTCTGTTCACTGCCTGGTGCATAGATTAGAACTGGCTGTCTTAAAGAAGTGGCTGGCACTAATCATTTTGAGTTCGCTATTTCAAAGTTATACTCCCTTTACAATAGTCAACCAGGAACGCAAAAGGAAGATTGCTATAGAGAAGCAGCTGCCGAGCTCGACATGGAAATACTGAAAATAGGTTCAAATATTCACAATCAGAGATGGGTTGCTAGCAGCTTTAAAAACAGTTATTTCAGTATGAAAAGATTTCCCTGCACTAGCACAACCATTTCAAAACAGCCAGTGAGGAAACATCACGCAATGATCTTGAAGGCCAAAATATAAGGGACTTCTCTGAAGCACCTTGCTAACTCAGGATTTGTGGAAGATTTTTTGCAACTTTGCATCTTGTTATAAAACAACGTATAGCCAACCAACTTTAGCCAATGCAACCTCCTATGTCAGTGTTGCTATGAATACTATGTCGGATTATCAAAAAGTGTTAATGTGTGCGTGTGTGATGTCATGTAGGCTATAGACTGATTGTCTTGGCTCGCATTCATGAAATATTGTAATGATAGACCTAATGCATATTGACAAATTTAGATCGGTATTGCGCAAAAATCGGGAGATGGGGACCCCCCCGAATATGGACGGGTATTTCGCACACTGGGAGAGAGGAGGAGGGAGACAGTAAGGAGAGAGGAGAGGTGAGGAGAGAGGTGAGAGGGGAGAGGAGAAGCTTTTTTTTTTTTACCTTTGTCGTTGACGCTGTAGTAGTAGAACTTTCCAGGAGGGTTTTCCACAGCGAGGCGGTACCACAGAGGGAAGTGGTCCACGGTGAACAGGTTGTCCTTATCAGAGGGCGTCAGGAACTTCCTGTCCAGCCAAAAAACCACATCATGATGCTAAAAGGTAACATTAAACTAAGAACCAACATGATGCTAACAGGTAACATAAAGCTAACAGGTAACATGATGGTAATCAACGACATCAAGCTAACATGTGACATGATGCTAACAGGTAACATCAAGCTAACAGATGACATCAGGTTTCTAACAGATAAGAGAGGGTGGTTTATCAGGCGATGTTATCGGGTGGGGTTATCGGGCGGTGTTATCGGTTGGGATTATCGGAAGGTGTTATCAAGTGGGGTTATCGGGAGGGGTTATCGGGTGGTATTATCAGGTGGGGTTATCGGGTGGTGTTATCAGGTGGTGTTATAAGGTGGTATTATCTGGTGCTGTTATCGGGTGCTGTTATCAGGTCGTGTTATATCGGTCGGTGTTACCGATATCTGGTGTTATCATGTGGTGTTATCGGGCGGTGTTATCGGGTGGTGTTATGGGATGGTGTTATCGAGTGGTGTTATCGGCCGGTGTTATCGGATGCTGTTATGGAGTGGTGTTATTGGATGGTGTTATGGGGTGGTGTTTACGGGTGGTGTTATCGGGTGGTGTTATCAGGTGACCTACTTGGCAATTCTGGTCTCCAGCCCAGCGTATCTGAAGAGCCTGGTCAGGCCGGAGCGCGTCCCAAGGAACGCCGTCTCCACCCCCTCCATCACCCTGCAGCGGAAACACCTTCACCTTCAGAAACACTCGGCGGACCTCACGTCTTCTCATGTTGATGTGTTAGTGTTGTTTGATTGGAGGGTGGTGTTAGTGGTGTTTGATTTGATCATGGTGTTTGATAGGAGGGTGGTGTTTGATGTCATGGTGGTGTTAGTGGTCTTAATGGTCTTAGTGGTGTTTGATATGAGGGTGGTGTTAGTTGTGTTTGATTTGATGGTGGTGTTAGGGTGTTAGATGTGGTGTTAGATGTGATGGTGGTGTTTGATTTGATGGTGGTGTTGGATGGTGGTGTTAGGTGGTAATGTTAGATGGTGGTGTTAGATAGTGGTGTTAGGTGGTGGTGTTAGGTGGTGGTGTTAGATAGTGGTGTTAGGTGGTGATGTTAGATGGTGGTGTTAGGTGGTGGTGTTAGGTGGTGGTGTTAGGTGGTGGTGTTAGATGGTGGTGTTAGGGGGTGGGGTTAGATGGTGGTGTTAGGTGGTGGTGTTAGATGGTGGTGTTAGGTGGTGGTGTTAGGTGGTGGTGTTAGATGGTGGTGTTAGGGGGTGGGGTTAGGTGGTGGTGTTAGGGGGTGGTGTTTGATAGTGGTGTTAGGTGGTGGTGTTAGGTGGCGGTGTTAGATAGTGGTGTTAGGTGGTGGTGTTAGGAGGTGGGGTTAGATAGTGGTGTTAGATGGTGGTGTTAGGTGGTGGTGTTAGGAGGTGGGGTTAGATGGTGGTGTTAGGGGGTGGTGTTTGATAGTGGTGTTAGATGGTGGTGTTAGGTGGTGGTGTTAGGTGGTGGTGTTAGATAGTGGTGTTAGGTAGTGGTGTTAGGAGGTGGGGTTAGATGGTGGTGTTAGAGGGTGAGGTTAGATGGTGGTGTTAGGGGGTGGGGTTAGGGGGTGGGGTTAGGAGCTGGGGTTAGGTGTGTTACCCGTCTGGCTCGTTGAGCATCAGGGCGTTCCAGTACGCCTCCAGGGGGGCCGTTACCACGGCGTCGAACAGGGTCTGCTGCAGCAGGCGCTCATCACCTAGGCAACGGGAGGAGAGGAGCATCAGCAGGACACTCCTACTCCTCTCAGACCGGCTAAAGGTTCTGCTGGGTCTAGACCCTCCAGACCGGCTAAAGGTTCTGCTGGGTCTAGACCCTCCAGACCGGCTAAAGGTTCTGCTGGGTCTAGACCCTCCAGACCGGCTAAAGGTTCTGCTGGTCTAGAGGGTTTTGCTGATCTAGAGGGTTCTGCTGGGCTAGAGGGTTCTGCTGATCTAGAGGGTTCTGCTGATCTAGAGGGTACTGGACTCACACTCCAGGTCCGGTTCTTTCCCCAGCAGGTAGCGGGTCGCTGCCTGCAGCTGGCTGTACTTGCGGTGGTGAGGGTCGATGTCCAGCTCACAGTAGGTCCTGAGACACACACACACACACACACACACACACACACACATACACACACACACACACACACACACACACACACACACACACACACACACACACACACACACACACACACACACACACACACACACACACACACACACACACACACACACATCATGATACAAGAAGGGACTTCATGGTACAGGAAGTGATGTCGTGCTCCAGGAAGTGAGCGATATGAGGACTTACCACTCAGAGGAGATGCTGAGGTCTGGAGACATGAGGTCGTGGAGGCCTGGGGAGAGGAGAGGTTCCTCAGGTCAGGCATAAAGCAACTGTCAGGTCAATCTACAGGACTTATGACGTTCATATTGATATATTGTACATATTGATATATATTTAGATATATGTCAAACGATCTCCACGTTGGGACCTACCTTCCTCCACAGAGACATTCCCCATGACCATGTACTGCCCGTGACCTTTGGTCAGAACCATCCCGAAGCTGTGAGGACACAGAGTTAACAAGGCCGCCCCCTAGTGTCCACAGCCTGCTGCTACTCAACCTGACCGTCGGGGTCTCGGGCTGAATGCTGAATCAAAAGGTCTGTTGTTATCAGCTGCTCTCCGCTGCTCTCTAGTGGTTACTGGTCGGCAGTACAGCACCATGTCACACTACATGCTGTGCTGCTCATGCTAGTACCCTAATACCTATTGCTATTCATATCACACTGCAGACACATATAATCCATACTGGAAATAGAATAAATCATATACATATACATCATAATCATATACATTCTATAATATATACCTGAAGGGGGTCTCTGAGATGCTGGTGTAGAAGTAGTCGTTGACCAGGAACAAAGGACGCTTCTGCAGAGAGGAAACGTAATTAGGATGCCTTCTACTGATAGAAGAGTGTGAGGACAATTCCTACTCATAGAGCAGTTTGAGGACACTTAGATTCTACAGTCTTCTCGATGGTATATTCTATAGATGTTAAATTCTATATGTTTTAATGTAGAAGTTATGTTCTAGATGTTATATTCTAGATGTTATATTCTTGATGTTCTTTCCTAGATGTTATGTTCTAGATGTTATATTCTAGATGTTATATTATAGATGTTATGTTCTAGATGTTATTTTCTAGATGTTATGTTCTAGATCTTATGTTCTAGATGTTGTATTCTAGATGTTATAGTCTAGATGTTATACTCTAGATGTAATATTCCAGATGTTATCTAGGTGTTGTATTTCTGCTGACTCACTGCTTTGTCCAGCGAGGCACGGACATTGAGACTCATCCTGCCGGTCTCCCCTCTCACCATGGCGGTACGCAGCTGGAACACACACACACACACACACACACACACACACACACACACACACACACACACACACACACACACACACACACACACACACACACATGAACATATATGTACTGTACACTTATGTGTGCGTGTGTGTGTGTGTGTGTGTGTGTGTGTGTGTGTGGGTGTGTGTGTGTGTGTGTGTGCTGACCAGCTCGTCTGTGTCCTCCCATTCCACCTCAGCGAGGTCCACACTGTTGTAGTTCGGTTTTGGCTTCAGCTTCCTGCCGTCCTTATACTACACACACACACACACACACACACACACACACACACACACACACACACACACACACACACACACACACACACACACACACACACACACACACACACACACACACACACACACACAAAAGCCCCCCCCCACACACACACACACACACCAAAACACACACGCACACACACACAAACACACACCCAAAACACAAAACACACAAACACACACACACACACACACACACACACACACACACACACACACACACACACACACACACACACACACACACACACACACACACACACACACACACACACACACTCGAGTTATTTTACAATGTCACTGATGAACTTTTCTTCTGATGTCATTCATGTGTGCAGCTCCAGTGTGTGCAGGTGAGCTCACCAGGGGTCGGAGGTCAGGGTGGGCCAGGATGTATCCGTTGTTGGTGACGAGGAAGGCATAACCATGGACACCCAGCTGGGAGGAGAGAGGGAGGGGCTTATCTTCATTACACACTCAATTTAATTATACCTTTGCCTGAAGGTGGAGAAGAGAGATGAGGCTGGAGGAGAGAGATGGAGGAGGGGAGAGGTGGAGGAGAAGTGGAGGAGGTGGAGGAGAGGAGGCAGTGGAGGAGGAGAGGAGGAGGTGGAGGAGAGGTGGAGGTGCAGGAGGACGTACCATGTAGCGTGGAGCCAGCTTCATCAGCTCCAGCAGGGGGATGTCGGTACCCACCACGCCCAGCAGGATCCCATGGGACAGCTGGAGAGACAGGCAGCCAATCACAGTTCAGGATTAACACCATCAACACCCTGAGAGTTCAAACACGCTACACTGACATGAGCATTGTAGCATCTGTGGAGTGAGATCACAGAATACCTGGTAAGCTCCAGTTAGTTAGGTGCTGAAGGCTAAGTGCTAGGTGCTAAAGGCTAAGTGCTAGGTGCTAAAGGCTAAGTGCTAAAGGCTAGCTGGGAGTAACTGACCGTCTCTTTCTTCTTGCTGAAGACGGGCATGGCGACGGAGGTCATCAGCAGCAGGCTCTGGGCCTTGGTGGTGAAGAGCTGCATGGGGAGGAACCTTTAGCTAGCGCATGCTAAAGATGCTTATAAGCTAGCACTCACACTAAAGATGCTAAACAGCTAGTGCTCCCGCTACAGATGCTAGTCAGCTAGTGCTCACGCTAAAGACGCTATTCAGCTGGCGCTTTGTTGAAGATGCTAATCAGCTAGCACTCATGCTAAAGATCCTAATAAGGCAGCGCTTGCATTGATGGTGCTAATCAGCTGCCTATTCTATTGATCCTCTATTGGTTTATTGATACATGGTATCAATACAAGGTATGCTTTACATCCATCAACACTCTATATCTATATCTATGGATAATCTATAGATGTATCTATTGATCCTCTATTGGTTTATCTATATGTTTATCTATTGATCCTCTATTGGTTTATCTATTGATAATCTAAAGGTTTATCTATTGAACCTCTACAGGTTTAATGATTGATGCTCTATAGGTTTATCTATGGATCCTCTATAGGTTTATCTATTGATCATCAGGTCAACTTTACCTTATTGGTGTTTGGGAGCTGGCGGTTGATGGACAGCAGAGCATGATGGGAAAATGAGTTCACACAGCAAGGATGACGCACAGATGATAGATGATGGATGTGCTGATATGCATGGATCGGGCTTCAGGGGTAGATAAATTAGTGAGTGAGAGTGATTGTGTGTCTGTGTGTGCGCTTGTGTGTATGTGAGTGTTTTTGTGGCTGTGTGTTTGTGTGAGTGTGTGTGTGTGTGTCTGTTTCTGTGAGAGCATTAACGTGTGTGTGTGTGTGTGTGTGTGTGTGTGTGTGTGTGTGTGTCTGCGTGTGTGTGTGTCTGCCTCACCACAGTGTCCATGTAGGCCTCGGTCCAGATGATGTCGTGGTCGTGGTTGATGACCATCGGTCGGCTCAGGACATGGAGGTACTCCATCACGTTCTCCTGGACGTCAGCCAGTGTAGAGATATGCGTATAGTACCCTACACACACACACACACACACACACACACACACACACACACACACACACACACACACACACACACACACACACACACACACACACACACACACACACACACACACACGTTAATGCTCTCATACTAGCATGCTAAACGCTAGCATGCTAACCACTACTGTGTTAATGGCTAACATGCTACAGGACGTGGTGCAGGGGTCAGAGTTCGGAGGTCAGAACCTTTGTTGTTGCAGGCGATCCACTTGGTGTTCTGAGCGAAGGTCATCTCTCGGCCAATCAGGTAGGTGAATACCCTCACCTGGACAACACACACGCACGCACACACAGAACCAATCATGAACCAGAACCACTGGGAGCCTTTTACCCACAGGAACCTAGAGGAACAACAGGGAGCCCTGAGGAACAACAGGGAGCCCTGAGGAACAACAGGGAGCCCTGAGGAACCAGAGGAACCAGAACCTCAGGGATCCGGGAGCTGGACCTACCCGGCGGTCCGGCCAGTTGAACTCTTTGAAGACCTCCTCGTAGTCCTCCATAGCTCCGTCGGTGATCAGCATGATGGCCTGGTTACACATGCTGCCCTGACCCAGGGAGCGGGTCTACACACACAATTAGGGCATTTAGCAGACGCTTTTATCCAAAGCGACTTATATCGGTTAATACACACATTGACACACCGAGGGCAGAGTCAACCATGCAAGGCAACAGCCAGCTCATCAGGAGCAGTAAGGGTTAAGTGCCTTGCTCAGGGAAACATTAACACTCAACTAGGAGGAGCTGGGGATTGAACTAGCAACCTTCAGGTTACATGACAACTGCTCTACCCTCCTGAGCTAAGCCGACCCACACACACAAGCCCACACACACACACACACACACACACACACACACACACACACACACACACACACACACACACACACACACACACACACACACACACACACACACACACACACACACACACACACACACACACACACACACACACACACACACACCTGGTTACACATGCTGCCCAGATCGAGGGACCAGGTACACACACACACACACACACACACACACACACACACACACACACACACACACACACACACACACACACACACACACACACACACACACACACACACACACACACACCAGGTTGAGGACTTTAAAAGCCTCTTTCATGGCCTTGTTGATCTTTGCTTCTCCTTTAACATGAAGACCATCCACCAACGTCTTGAAGTGCTGTTAGAGAGAGAGGGAGAGAGGGAGAGAGGGAGAGAGGGAGAGAGGGAGAGAGGGAGAGAGGGAGAGAGGGAGAGAGGGAGATCGCGTTAGGGGGCTCTATAAAGTGTTGCCCATGAAGCCGTTTAAAATTGGATCTGAGATTAGGAGGTTCTGCACTAATCAGATCCTCTGGACTTGGCTTCTTGCTCTCTGGTTGGACCTCACAGGGCAGTGTAGGACTTTAGAAGATTCCAGCCAGTAACGGCTTATCCTTCTCATTGCTAGTGCCAGCTGACTAGTACACAGCAGCACATTAGGAATGGATAGCATTGCTCTAAGACCTTCTAGCCCAGCTTCTCACATAGAGCAAAGCTCTAATCCATTCTGACAGATAGCACAACACTAGCATAAATCCTTACTTATAGCATAGCTCCAATAGATTCTGACAGATAGCACATTGCCAGCCTAGCTCCTCGCATTTTGCATAAATCTTTTACATTCTGACAGATAGCACAATGCTAGGCTAGCTCCTTACATATAGCATAGCTCTAATACATTCTGAGCGATAGCACAATGCTAGGCTAGCTCCTAACATATAGCGTAGCTCTAATACATTCAGAAAGATAGCACAATACTAGGCTAACTCCTAACATAGCATAGCTCAATACATTCTGACAGATAGCACCATGCTAGCCTAGCTCCTCACATATAGCATAGCTCTTATGCATTCTGACAGATAGCACAATGCTAGGCTAGCTCCTAACATATAGCATAGCTCTAATACATTCAGACAGATAGCACAATACTAGGCTAACCCCTAACATATAGCATAGCTCAATACATTCTGACAGATAGCACCATGCTAGCCTAGCTCCTCGCATATAGCATAGCTCTTATGCATTCAGACAGATAGCACAATGCTAGGCTAGATCCTGACAATTAGCATATCTCTAATACATTCTGAACAATATCACTATGCGAGGCTAGCTCCCAACATATAGCATAGCTCTAATACATTCAGGCAGATAGCAATAGCACCATGCCCACCTAGCCCCTTAGAAGAAAGGCTAAGTCATGCAGGCTACAGGTGGCACTCAGTGTGCTAAAGTAGGTCAGTGGGCTAATCCCACAGGGTTTCTTCTGGGCCAGGAGGCTCAAGGTGTGGAATGAATATCCGCTGATCCCCGGCTGATTAGCCTCACCCTGTCTGATTAGCCTGGCCCCCCTGCAGGCTGGGGCAGGATAACGCTTTTACCTCCCTGTTGTCCAGGTCAGCCTGCACCAGCGTGCCTCTGAAGCAGGGCTCCACATAGCGGACGTAGTCTGTGTACTGGACAGAAAACGGACATGTTAGACCCATGGGTGGAGAATGGACCCCTGCTGAGCTATCGGAGAAACCAGGTCGGGGATGACGCGTTTCCCATTCCAACTTTCCATCTCCGACCATTAACGAAGGCAGCATAATATCGTAGTTTTTGATGTTCTCTGCTTAGTTAATAAGCTAGTCATGTGATGATATCGAATCGACGCATGGATTTGCATACTCATTGATACCGATACTGTGTTTTAGGCAGTATCTGAAGAATTTCTGATACTTGTATCGGTATCAGAACAACTCTTAAAACAGTCCTGGTGCAACTTTGCACCACGACTTAGCAGGGCCGCACCAGAACACTTCTGTGGATGGCTCCTCCACTCTGAAGGTGTGCTATGTTCTTGGGCTCACTCGGAGTGGACACAACATGACTAAGTGAGAATAGGACTGACAGTAGGATGGCGGTTCTCACGGCAATGATGTTGACAAAGTCGTTCTCCCCCAGCGTGTCCAGGATGGTGTTGATGGTGTGCTTGGCGATGGTCATCTTCAAACCCTTCATGCTGCCGCTGATGTCCACCATGATGATGATGTCTTTAGGAGAAGTGGCCGCCTGGATGTACCTGCAGGGACCGCATACTATCACCTCAGACCTCCTGTCACCACCTCAGATACCTTAGATACTGAGGTCGACCTCCTAACCCTGAGATACTGAGGTTTATCTCCTAACACTAAGATACCGAGGCCTACCTCCTAACCCTGAGATACTGAGGTTTATCTCCTAACACTAAGATACTGAGGCCTACCTCCTAACCCTTAGATACTGAGGTCGACCTCCTAACCCTGAGATACTGAGGTTCACCTCCTAACACTAAGATACTGAGGCCTACCTCCTAACAATTAGATGCTGGGGCTCTACCTCCTAAACCTTAGATACTGAGGTCTAGATACTGAGGTCTACCTCGTAACACTACCTTAGATACTGAGGCCTACCTCCTAACACTAAGATACTGAGGCCTACCTCCTAACACTGAGATACTGAGGCCTACCTCCTGACACTGAGATACTGAGGCCTACCTCCTAACACTAAGATACTGAGGCCTACCTCCTAACACTGAGATACTGAGGCCTACCTCCTGACACTGAGATACTGAGGCCTACCTCCTAACACTAAGATACTGAGGCCTACCTCCTAACACTGAGATACTGAGGCCTACCTCCTAACACTAAGATACTGCGGTCTACCTCCTAACACTGAGATACTGAGGTCCACCTCCTAACCCTTAAAATCTGTCAACATCCACAACACATCACTCACCAGTTGCGGTTCCTGCAGTCATATGCAGCCACACCGTTGGCGTCTGGAGTCCATTTGATCCCTGAGGAGACGTCATGATGGTTAGATAACTGACCTTTGCATGGCTCTCAGCTCTGGAACAAACCAGGTCCCTCTTAACAGAACCAAGGACATTTAGACAACGCTGCTTGAAGTGCATCTCTTAAGAACCTAAGGAACCATCAGGGAACCCTGACACCAGAGATCATCCGTACAGAGCTGTGGTAAAAGATCATCTCCTTCAGCACCTAGTTCCCTCCTAATGACCCTTGAAGGAGGATCGTCTTCTGTGGACCTTCTACAGGGTTCTTCCGTCTTGGTTTTGGGTTTTTCTCCACGTCCATTAGAGGGCTGATGATCTGCTAGTGTTGGATACTGGGGAGCTGTGAAGCCCTTTGAGACTGGACCTGTCACGGTTGTTTATGATTTGCTCCACAGACATTGGGTATTAGACAGGTGCGGGGCGTGGCGAGCAGAGCTGGGCACCGCAATGGGGCATACCTGGGCCTCCCAAACTGATCTTTGTTTAACGTTGTGTGATCTTTTCGCCGGTAGCCAATTCCTCGCCAGCGGATATAACCACCGGACCGCAGCATTCCCCGGTGCCTCCGCCAGCTACGCCTTATCGCTCCTGTCTTCGCCTTGCCCGCTGGATATCTTTTCAGTTACCTTTTGACAATAATCTTTGGATTTTCCGAACTGCCTCTGTCTCTGCATACGGGGTCCAAACTACCATTTCCGCTAACCGTAACAGGACCTGGGGCTAAAGCGCTCCACACATGAAGTAGAAGTGACTTGAACAGGGTTGGAGATCATCGTTTAGGAACATCCTTAAGGAACCTTTTAAAGCAGCCTGATCCAGGGTAGATCCTGAGGAACCTTGCTAGGAACCTCACCGGGGTAGATCCTGAAGAAGCCAGTGGAGCTGCCGAAGTACTGCCAGGTGAGGGTGGGGTCCTTTTGGAAGTTGTTTATGAAGACATCGTTGAGAGCCTCCGAGTTGTAGATGGCGTTCAGGATGTTGGGGTCTGCAGGGGATGAGCACTGATCAGATCCGCTCCACACACACATCACCCTCCACTGGGTTGGATCAGGACTCCAAACCACGAAACAATAATATAATATATAATATATAATAATATATAATAATATGAGTTCATAATGCTGAATCATAGTCTAGATGTTTCATCTTCGAACAAGGTGGGCTGAATTTCTGTACTTTCCTTTGTGAGGTGACAAAGTACTTTGAGCCTATTACAGCGTGATATATAAACAGTGCCTTGGTCAGTGGCACTGGAAGGAGCATGTACTGTAACGTTAGAAGTCCTGGTTTAATATCCAGTGTGCAGGGGCTGAATGAGAGCGGTCTGGGTCCAGGGTCTGACGGGTCCATGGGGTCTATGGGGCCCAGACCTTGGTTGTAGACCAACGTGGGGACCTGGGTGAGGGGTCTGGGGGTCTATGGGGGGTCTAGGATGTTGGACCTTGGTTATAGACATTGGTGGGGACCTGGATGAAGGGTCTGGGGGGTCTGAGGGATCTATAGGGGGTCTGGGGGGTCTTTAGAGGGTGTGGGGTGTCAGACCTCAGTTAGAGACGTACGTGGGGACCTGGATAAGGGGTCTGGGGGTCCATAGGGGGTATTGAGGGTCTATCGGGTCTGGGGATCGTCTTGTGGGTCTATAGGGGGTCTGAGGGTCAATGGGGGTCTGGGGGGTGTATAGGGGGTTTGGGGGGTCTATGAGAGTCTGGGGGATCCTGTGGGTCTATAGGGGGTCTTGGGGGTCTATGGGGGTTTCGGGGGTCCATCGGTGATCTGGGGGGGGTCAGACCTCGGTTGTAGACGTTGGTGGGGACCTGGATGTCGCTCTGCTGGACATTGACCAGCAGCTGGTTGAAGTGTTCGTTCTCCTCCAGGGGAAAGTCTCCTCCCAGCGGGGCAAAATTTCCATCCTCATCCCCCGAGTTGATCAGCATGGAGTTATAGTAGTCAAACTGAGCGTAGAACCATAGCACATAGAACCATGGAGTTATAGTAGTCCAACTGACTGTAGAACCACAACGCATAGAGTTATAGCGGTCAAACTGAATGTAGAACCCCAACACATATAGTTTAAGTGGTCACACTGACCGCAGAACCACAACACATAGAACCATGGAGTTATAGTAGTCAAAATGAGGGTAGAACCACAACACATAAAGTGATAGTAGTCAAACTGACCGTGCAACCACAACATATAGAGTTATAGTAGTCGAACTGAGCGTAGAACCATAACACATAGAACCATGAAGTTATATTGACCATAGAACCAAAACACATAGAACCATAACAGAAAACGAGAAGAAGGGACTCCACTGACCTGCATGGTGGCGTTGAATTCGTGGTAGAGATCTGCGTCTTCGGCTGACTCTGCTAACCTCTATAGAGGAACACAAACATCCAGGACATGGGTTTGAGATCCGCTTTGTGTGGAGGGACCACATCTCACAGCTGAACACTGTGGCTGCAGAGCTGCCTATTGCTGACCGCTAACTTCTAAATGCTTATGGACAACTGCTAACCTCTAACTGCTGACCGCTACCTGCTAACCTCTAACTTCTAAATGCTAACGGCAAACTGCTGACTGCTAACCTCTAACTGCGGACCGCTAACTGCTAACCTTTAACTGTTAATGGCTAACTGCTAACTACTGACTGCTAACGGCTAACTGCTACCGGATAACTGCTAATGGATGGTTCTATACCTTCACAGACTTCATCTTGCTGCCCAGCATGCGCTCAATGTCCTCAGAGAAATCCTTCACCAGATCCATCCCGTCCAGCTCCACGATCTTGACGATGGGCTCCACATCCTTCAGTTTCTACACACACACACACACACACATGCACACACACACACACACACACACACACACACACCACACCACACACATCACTCACATCACACACACACACACACACACTGCACACACACACACACACACACACACACACACACACACACACACACACACACACACACACACACACACACGTACGTTACTTTACGTTTCAGGGACGTTCCCAGGATGGAATGGAATGGTATTTGTTCCATGGTGGTCATTGGTTCTTACCTTCTGGAGTAGGAGAGATCCAGAGTATTTGGTGGTGATGTCACGGAGCTGGACGGACAGGACAGACGCCCACTGCTGAACCCTGAGATAGATAGATAGATAGATAGATAGATAGAGAGATAGAGAGAGAGAGAGAGAGAGAGAGAGAGAGAGAGAGAGAGAGAGAGAGAGAGAGAGAGAGAGAGAGAGAGAGAGAGAGAGAGAGAGAGAGAGAGAGAGAGAGAGAGAGAGAGAGAGAGAGAGAGAGAGAGAGAGAGAGAGAGAGAGAGAGAGAGAGAGAGAGAGAGAGCAGGCGTAAGGGGGAGACAGACAGACGGACAGACAGACAGAGCTAGAGTGGGAGATTGAACTGGAACTGACTGGACTACAATATTACATCATAACACTAGCTATGCTAAATCTCCAACATCACCTCATAACTCTAGGGAATGGACTCTAGAACATGAAATCATAACTCTAGAACTGACTACAACGTTATTATATCATAACTAGATCATTACATTTTACCTCTAGACCTTGTCTATAAAATGACATCTTAACAAGAACATTACATCAAAACTCAAAAAACTAACATCCTAGCTCCAGAACTGACTCCAACATAACATCGTGACTCTGTAGTGCTGGATGAAATAACCTCAGCCCTGACCCAAAACATGTGATGTAGGGCAGACAGAGAGGGAGCAAATTACAGTTAATCTGCCTTGATAGGGGAGGAGAGGGGTGACTGGAGGTGACGAGAGAGGAGGAGAGGAGGAGAGGAGAGGAGAGAGGAAAGGTGATGAGCGGAAGAGAGGAGAGGAGAGAGGATGGCCAACTCACGTTTCTGGTGGGATCTTCATCTGGGCTTGACCTGAGTCCCACAGGCTGCAAAAGCCCATCAGGAGCAGAATCACTCTGGTCCCGGTATCCATCCCTGGAGGTCCTCAGGTCCAGACCTCCTGGCTCAGCTCCTCTCTGGGGTCAGGATGAGGACTCAGGTCTTAGTTTAGTTCACGAGGAGCCAGAGGGGAACCAGGTTCTTCATGCTCAGCCTACAGGCAGCCAGCACACCAAGAGGAGGTCCCCTCGGAGACTTGCTAGGAGACCGACAGGAGGTTGTTGTTTAGATATGGTGCCTAGAAGGTGTGAGATGGTTGCCAGGAGACGGTGGCCAGGAGGATGTTGTATGGATATGGTCGTTAGGAGGTGGTTGCTAGGAGATGGTCACCCATTGACATCCTTCCATTCATCCTGAAATACAAAAAATCAACCAGAAGCCCGTTACCATGACAACCACTCCAACAAACCAATTATCAACCGCCCCCAGGATCTATTACCATGACGACCATAACAACAACAACAGGAGCCGCTGCGGGGAACTCCGACGGTCCCGGCAGGAAGATGTTTAAGACCGGAGGAGAAGAGGAGGAGTTTGGAGGTTTCCCCAATACTGCCGCTGTCACAGGTCACATGGTCATCCTCATGTCAACCAATCAGCTGCAAGGGAGCGGTCCGCCCGCCGTCGGCATCCCAGTCAGAGAGCTGCACGCTGAGGACCTCAGGAGGATGAGGAGCAGCAGCAGGAGGTGCTAGAGGAGCGGGCAGCAGGAGGTGCAGGAGGAGGAGGTGCAGGAGTAGCACTGATGGTGTGAGCCTCTCTCCTCTCTCGTCGCCAAATTTACCACCTAATCCACTTGGATTAAGACCCCACACACACTCACACACACACACACACTCATACAGAAACAGACACACACACACACATACACACACACAGACACACACGGACACACACACACACAAGGGGAGGGGGGGGATTGGACAACAGGGACCGATTCTCTCTAAGAGGATTACAGTAATTTGTGGAGACAGGCTCCTGGCCCACCAATCAGGCCGGAGATGGGTTAGTGTCCGACCAATGGGGGAGCAGGAAAGTCCCGTCGATTTAGTTTAGGCTGAAACTGGGTGACCTGCAGCCAACACAAACACACACACACACACACACACACACACACACACACACACACACACACACACACACACACACACACACACACACACACACACACACACACACACACACACCACACACAACACACACAACACACAGCACACACACACATCCACACACACACACACACACAAACACCACACACACACAACACACACACACACACAGACACCACGACACACAACAACACGCACGCACGCACGCACGCCACAGACACACACACACACACAGACACACACACACACACACGCACGCACCACACACACACACCACACACACACACACACACACACACACACACACACACACACACACACACACACACACACACACACACACACACGCACACACACACACAGTGCTGTATGTATTTGGGTTGGTGGTTCGGGCGTATCGTATATTCAGGACGGCTAGAGATCCACAGACTTAAACTATTATCTCTTAAAAGCCAAAATAGAGTAGTTTAGCTAGTGGGGAGAGCTAGCGAGAGTTAGCTTGGTGTCTACGAAAAAATCTGTGGTCACTGATCCGACTGACCGGAGGAACACGAGGGCTGCGTGCGCAACGTAGTGGAGGAGGCTTTACAGACTCTATATTTTTCTTTTAAACACACAATTAGTACTTGTTCTAGTTTTCCTGTGCTACTTCTTAGTTTTTCTCAACAAATATTTAATTAGAATTTAATTAGATAGATTTAATTAGACAGATATTTGATTGAATATGACCTGATTGTTGTGAAGTCCTGACATCACAGACCCGAAAGCCTATACTGAGATCTGCCTAGTGACCCCAGACTCTCTATCTTTCTTCCACTGCTTTTGTCTTGTTTCTCTCTATATTTAATCAAATCAAATCAAGCAAGCAAACGATGCGAAATATGAACCGGTGTCTGTCTGTCTGTCTGTCTCTCTGTCTATCTGCCTGTCTGTCTCACTCCTCTCACTCATCTCTCTCTGTAGCTGAGGAACAATGGGCCAAGACTGCCATCTAGTGTTTAAGGACTTGACTGCAGCCCGCCATTTCAGTACTGGTACTACCCTAGACCCAGTACTGGGACTAGCCTGGACCCAGTACTGGTACTACCCTAGACCCAGTACTGGGACTAGCCTGGACCCAGTACTGGTACTACCCTAGACCCAGTACTGGGACTAGCCTGGACCAAGTACTGGGGGTAGTTCCAGTCTGGCACTACCCTAGATCCAGTACTGAAACTACCCTAGACCCTGTACTGGGACTAGCCTGAACCCAGTGCTGCTACTACCCTAGACCCAGTACTGGTACTACCCTAGATCCTTCTGCTACTGACCAAGTACTGGGACTACCCTAGATCCAGTACTAGACCTAGCCTAGACCCAGTACTGGTACTAGGTTTGGGGTGGAAGTGGTGGTAGAGGAGGTTTTGGTGGTGGAGGGGGGAGTGGTAGATGTGGTGGGGGAGATGGTGATGGTGGAGGAGGAGATGGTGGTGTAGGAGGTTTTGGTGGTGGAGGGGGAGTGGTAGATGTGATGGTGGAGGTTGAGGTGCTGGTGGTGCAGCTGGTAGTGGAGGTTGAGGTGCTTGTGGTGGCGGTGGAGGAGGAGCTTGCAGTGGAGCTGGTGGTGCAGCTGTTGGTGGTGGTGGAGGTGGTGGTGGAGGAGGAGGAGGAGGTGGTGGTGGAGGAGGAGGAGGTGGTGGAGGAGGAGCAGGTGGTGGTGGAGGTGGCGGTGGTGGTGGAGGAGGAGGAGGTGGTGGTGGTGGTGGAGGTGGTGGTGGTGGTTGATGAGGAGGTGCTGGTGGAGGTGCTGGTGGAGGAGGCCGTGTGAGCGGAGTTGTGGAGGATGTGCTTGTAGTGGTTGAGGAGGAGGAGGGGGTGGAGGAGGAGGAGGGGGTGGAGGCTAGAGTGTTGTCTGTCTGTTGTCGGTCTTTGCGCTGTGCAGCTGTTGTGACAGGACACCACCCGCGCTCCATCACAGCCTCCATCGCTAAGCTCCAGCTGCACAGCGCACGCACACCTAGCAGACCGCCTAGCCTAGTGTAGCATGCGGCCACACCCCCTCCACCTCCACCACCACCTCCTCCTCCACCACCACCTCCTCCTCCTCCTCCACCACCACCTCCCCCTCCACCTCCACCACCACCTCCTCCTCCACCACCACCTCCTCCTCCTCCACCACCACCTCCTCCTCCATCACTTACACCTCCACTTATACTATTTACACTACTACCACTACCATTATCAACACCACCTCCTCCTTCTCTGCCACCACTTCCACCACCACTATTAACACCGTCACCACCTCCTCATCCACAATCATCTCCACCACCTCATCCTCCTCCATCACCATCATCTCAACCTCCTCCTCCTGGTGGTCTGGTGGTCTGGAGGTCTGGAGGTCTGGAGGTCTGGGGGTCTGAGGTCTGGAGGTCTGGAGGTCTGGGGGTCTGAGGTCTGGAGGTCTGGAGGTCTGGGGGTCTGGAGGTCTGGGGGTCTGAGGTCTAGTGGTCTGGAGGTCTGGAGGTATGTGGGTCTGGAGGTCTGGAGGTCTGGAGGTCTGGAGGACTGGAGGTCTGAGGTCTAGTGGTCTGGAGGTATGGGGGTCTGGAGGTATGGGGGTCTGGAGGTATGGGGGTCTGGAGGTCTGGGGGTCTGGAGGTCTGGGGGCCTGGGGATCTGGAGGTCTGGGGGTCTGGAGGTCTGGGGGTCTGGAGGTCTGGGGGTCTGGAGGTCTGGGGGTCTGGGGATCTGGAGGTCTGGGGGTCTGGAGGTCTGGGGGTCTGGAGGTCTGAGGTCTGGGGGTCTGAGGTCTGGGGGTCTGGAGGTATGGGGGTCTGAGGTCTGGGGGTCTGAGGTCTGGGGGTCTGGAGGTATGGGGGTCTGAGGTCTGGGTGTCTGGAGCTCTTGTGGTCTAGGGTTCTTTGGGTTCTTGGGATGTGGCATGTGGGGGTTCCTCATGAACTATCACTGCTGTGTAAGCCAGCTGTACCCAGAGGTGGGGTGGGGGTGGTCAGGGGATGGCGGTGGGGTGGGGGTGGTGTGGGTGGTGTGGGTGGGGTGGGGGTGGTTTGGGTGGTGGGGCGTGCCAGACCAGCTGTCAGGCCTGGCACGCTCCTGGCAGGAGTCAGGGGGGGGCAGGGTGCTCTGTCATCAGACAGCCCTACAGAGATGTGTGTGTGTGTGTGTGTGTGTGTGTGTGTGTGTGTGTGTGTGTGTGTGTGTGTGTGTGTGTGTGTGTGTGTGTGTGTGTGTGTGTGTGTGTGTGTGTGTGTGTGTGAGGGCCCCGGTTTGGTCCGCTAACGTTCTTCTAATCCTACAGACCTGCTGCTGTCAATCACCTCACGTCACCACGGAAACCGCGCTCTGCACGTTCCAATAGTTCATCCTCAGTGTTCAGTAAAGTACTGTAGTTAGGTACTGGGAGGCTCCGTGGTTATTGATCAGATGCTTTTCTCCAAGGAGACTTACAGTGAATGCAGACACAGGTAATTACGTAGCAGTAGGGGTTAGACAGTACAGATCTATGTCATTAAGTAGCAGATAGGGGTTAGACAGTACAGAGACAGGTCATTAAGGAGCAGATAGGGGTTAGACAGTACAGAGAAAGGTCACTAAGTAGGGGTTAGACAGTACAGAAACAGATCACGAAGGAGCAGGTAGGGTTTAGAAAGTACAGATCCATGTCATCAAGGTGCAGGTAGGGGTTAGACAGTACAGAGGCAGGTCATTAAGGTGCAGGTAGGGGTTAGACAGTACAGAAACAGGTAGATTGAGGACACTGGGGATGGAACAGACGGTGCTGAGGTCCAGAGCCCTTCA
>OLKM01000081.1:35000-40000 GCA_900291075.1 Melanogrammus aeglefinus
ACGGAGCGCACAGTCCCAAAATTAAAAAAGAAGTGACATAAAGGTATACATATCTTTATGTACCAATAAATCGTTATGGTCCCTAAAGACCCTCTCCCTCCGAATCCTGCCATTTGTCCTCCAGCAGGGCCAGCAGTGCAGCCTTACCACGGGGCTCACCGCTGTGTTTATAGGGTTACGGTAATAGGAATGACTGAGAACACCTTGGATAATCAGTTTGTAATCACCCACGTAAAATGTTCTTGAACATAACCCCTTTTTAATGCCTGATTTGTCATGAAAAGCATCAAGAGTAACGGACAACGATTGTGATGAGGAGTGTGGCTTGGTTTTCCACACTTGGGATTTAATTGACATTTAATTGACACATAAAAATATCATGTTATTGACAGATTGGACAGATGCTTTATTCCATGCAGTCATGCCGTCAGTGGACAGTATGGAGTGACAGGATTAAATAGAGAAAATTTTGATTTAGAATTTTGATTTCGATTCTAAGGAGATGTTTCTGGAGTTATAACTGAGAAATAACGCAGTTGTCTTAAATTATTCTGATTACATAGATTTAATGCATGATACTGGTTAAAAATTAAATTTATGAAGGGCAATGATGAAACATAATCGTTCTTCTCACTCTACATTTCTTCAGTTCACCACCACACCGTCTGTGTCGCCAATTCTCCTTTTCCTCCAAACCATGCGTACGCATGGGTCAGAGTTCGCTTAGGGCTGCGCACATTCTCCCGTCAAGTTCGTTTTTTTATGGATCACAACCTTGGTGTTGAAAGTCACGTATGACACTTTCAGCCCCGTTTTGTGCGTACGCAAAAGTTATAAATGAGACCCCTGGTCTGATCTGAGAGTGACTGTATGTTAATCTATCAAGTCCAGGTCAGGTGAGAGTTTAACCAGAAGACTGGGTATAAAATTATTTTCAAAATGAAGCTCTGAATCTGGACTGTCACCTCGCCTTAGCGAGTAGAGGGTGTAGAGTAGAACTAGACAGTAGAACTAGACAGTGGAACCAGAAAAGAATAGAACTATACAGTAGAACTAGAGAGTGGAATAGACAGTAGAACCAGGTAAGAGTAGACAGTAGAACCAGAGTAGAGTAGATAGTAGAACCAGACAGTAGAACCAGAGTAGAGTAGATAGTAGAACCAGAGTAGAGTAGATAGTAGAACCAGACAGTAGAACCAGGGTAGAGGAGCCAGTAGAACCAGAGTAGAGTAGATAGTAGAACCAGACAGTAGAACCAGGGTAGAGGAGACAGTAGAACCAGAGTAGAGTAGATAGTAGAACCAGACAGTAGAACCAGAGTAGAGTAGATAGTAGAACCAGACAGTAGAACCAGGGTAGAGGAGACAGTAGAACCAGAGTAGATAGTATAACCAGACAGTAGAACCAGAGTAGAGTAGACAGTAGAACAAGAGTAGAGGAGCTAGTGGGACCGTGGGGTCGCCGTGCTGCGGGAGAGGGACCCCAGGGCCCCCCTGGGGTTGGGAGACAGGGAGCTCAGGGTCAAAGGTGACAGCCGGGGGGGGGGGGGTGTTCACACCTGTCAGACGACAGTAGAGCTGGGATCACACTGTAGACAGCGGACAGAATATTACTGTAGTACTATAGTGTGTTAAATATATATACCATAGTGGAAGACATATTACTGTAGTACTATAGTGTGTTAAATATATATACCATGTTACTACGAGTGGAAGACATATTACTGTAGTATTGTAGTGTATTCAATATATATACCATATTACTACGAGTGGAAGACATATTACTGTAGTACTATAGTGTGTTAAATATATATACCATATTACTATGAGTGGAAGACATATTACCTGCTATGAGATATTACCACAGTACTGTAGTGTATTAAATCTAAGCATATTACTTCTAGTGTATTAAATATAACCATATTACTATAGTGCAAGTGCATTAAATATTACCAAAGTACTGCAAGTGGAAGACATATTACCATAGTACTACTAGAGCAATACATATAACCATATTACTAGTAGTGTATTAAATATGGGCATAGTACTATAGAAAAACTAGGCCAGAGTATTGCAGTACTACTAGTGTATTAGATGTGTGTGTGTGTGTGTGTGTGTGTGTGTGTGTGTGTGTGTGTGTGTGTGTGTGTGTGTGTGTGTGTGTGTGTGTGTGTGTGTGTGTGTGTGTAGTTCAGATCCTTTTTGCTGACATGAGTTTTACAGATGAACACACACCTGTTGTACACACACACACACACACACACACACACACACACACACACACACACACACACACACACACACACACACACACACACACACACACACACACACACACACACACACACACACACACACACACACACACACACACAAACGCCTCTGCTAGATACAACACTGGACGGACAGACAGACAAACTGCCATCTGCAGACCCCCCTGTCCCCACCCAGGTCCTCCCCTGCTGAGCCTCTCCAGGGTGATTAACCAGTGGGTGACTTGGGGGGTGGGGGGGGACTGGGAAGAGACTCTGGGGGAGACTCCCACGGGAACCTGGAGCCTGAGGAGGTCTCTCCCTCAGCCTCAATGTGGTGGAGCCATCTCCTCCACTTTTCCTCTCCACCTGGACCTGCACCTCCAGCCTCCACCTCTCCACCTCCAGCCTCCACCTCTCCACCTCCAGCCTCCACCTCTCCACCTCCACCCAATATCATCCCACTTCTTCGCACAGCTGTCAACATCCAGAATAATCGCTAGTTCGATTTTCTCAAACAGAAGTTTCAAAATAAGATCTACAAGTACAGGTAGCATAGCACTAACATTAGCCTAGTCCACCCCCACCTCCACCTCTCCTCTCCACCTCCCCCTCCACCTCTCCCCCCTCCACCCCCACCTTCACCTCTCCCCCCTCCACCTCTCCTCTCCACCTCCCCCTGGACCTCTCCACCTCCACCGTACCCCATCTGGAGTCAGACCACATAGAGACACACTACATAGAGATAGGCCACATACAAACAGACCACATAGAGACAGACCACATAGAAACAGACTGCATAGAAAAAGACCACGTAGAGACAGACTACATAGAGACAGACTACATAGAAACAGACCACATAGAGACAGACCACATAGAAACAGACTGCATAGAAAAAGACCACGTAGAGACAGACTACATAGAGACAGACCACATAGAGACAGACCACATAGAGACAGACCACATAGAAACAGACTGCATAGAAAAAGACCACGTAGAGACAGACTACATAGAGACAGACTACATAGAAACAGACCACATAGAGACAGACCACATAGAAACAGACTGCATAGAAAAAGACCACGTAGAGACAGACTACATAGAGACAGACCACATAGAGACAGACCACATAGAAACAGACTGCATAGAAAAAGACCACATAGAGACACACTACATAGAGACAGACTACATAGAAACAGACCACATAGAGACAGACCACATAGAAACAGACTACATAGAAACAGACCACATAGAAACAGACCACATAGAGAGAATGTTATAGCCATCCTTTACCTTAAGTTAAATATGTGTGCATTAATTGTTGATAATGTTTATTGATAATGTTAAATGCTAATTGAGTGGTTAGACGGCAGGGGGCGTGGTTTGTGCCACCTGTAAATGCACTCGAAAATGGCCGCCCGTGGTCAGTCCGGCAGAGTCACAACCTGGTGCAGACACTGTGGAAACATATAATTTTTACCACTCTAGTTTAAGTTTTAGTTTTCAAGTACCTTAAGCTTTTCGTTAAGTTAAGAGTTTATTTGTTATTTTGAAACCCTTTTTACTCATTTTTGGAATCCTTTTGAACGAAAATAAATACTTCTTGGATGGAAGAAAACTACGTTTTGGAGTGCGTTTCTCAAACACCACAGTTAATGGCCCGGAGGCATCACTCGATTCGGATGCCGTGACAGAGAGGCTACATAGAAACAGACCACATGACAGACTACATAGAGACGGACTACATAGAAACAGACCACATAGAGACAGACTACATAGAAACAGGCCACATAGAGAGAGGCTACATAGAAACAGACCACATAGAGATAGACCACAGAGACGGACCCCATAGAGCAGGGGTCTTCAACTAAAATTGAACAAGGTCCAACAAGGTCAATTCCTTCCAAGAAAGGTCCGAACCTCTAACCTACCACGTCATAATTGCCTGCTTTTGTCAAATACAAACAACACGGCATATTTCCTTATAATTTCAGATGTATTTATTTTCCTTTTCCAAACAGCTTACTTTTAACCATGAAAAACAAGTAAGACAAAGTAACAAATATTAACATTTCAAGGAAACAAAACAGGTACATAAGGCCTGCATTTCAAGCAAACAAAAAAAGTGCGTAAGGCCTACATTTCAAGTAAGCAGAATAGGTACACTAGGCCTACACTTCAAAGAAACACAAAGTGCATTAGGCCTACATTTCATTAGGCCTACAGTAAGCAAAACAGGTACCGCATCTGTAGTGACTGAGACAACCTTTTTTTAGATCAATCCCCCTCTTTGACAGCATCTCCTTAATAGCCTCATAAATATCTTCTCGTCTTGTGTGTGTCTCAAGTGGTGTTAGACCGAACCGGTCCTCAAAGATCTCTTTCTTGTCTTGATAAAAAAATCGCACATAAACCAAAAGCTGGGCATTATCCGTTACATCTCATCAATGGCTAAGGATATGCATGGGGCACTCTGTACAGCCGCATCAAACTGTGACATTGCGTCATCTGGTAACATTTCCGATTTTCTGGTTGTCGTTGCAGCTGACATTGGGATTTGCTTTATTTTTTCACACAGTTCATCCCTTTGTTTACCTTCAAGCAACGTCTCAGCAGCGGCATTCAAGCACTCCTTCAAAACAGTCGCGTCACTGAAAGTTTTTTTGTGTTGCCCCAAAATCCATGCAATCTTAAGTGAGCATTCATTTACACGTTGCTGGCCTGTAAATGAGTGTGTGAATGTTGCATG
>OLKM01000081.1:45000-87500 GCA_900291075.1 Melanogrammus aeglefinus
TCTCTATATATCTCTATATTTCTGCATGTAAAGACAATCATAAATTATGGGATAGCACTCAACAATAGGAATAATGATAATGACTTTAATTTCGCAATTTCCAAGGTGGCCATTGAGCTAGCTAGAGGCTATACCGCTACAAGCTCTAAGCTAGCTAGAGGCTGTTAGCTAGACCGCTACAAGTCGTTAGCCATCTAACGTCTCCACTGTGACATAGCTGAAGCCTCTCAGCTGTTGCCCCATAAAACCTTCATCGTCCTAGACGAGCTGGACTGTGTGTGTGAGTATGTGAGTGTGTGTGTGTGTGTGTGTATGTGTGTGTGTGTGTGTGTGTGTGTGTGTGTGTGTGTGTGTGTGTGTGTGTGTGTGTGTGTGTGTGTGTGTGTGTGTGTGTGTGTGTGTGTGTGTGTGTGTGTGTGTGTGTGTGGTGCGTGTGTGTTGTGTGTGTGTGTTTCTGTGTGTGTGTGTGTGTGTGTGTGTGTGTGTGTGTGTGTGTGTGTGTGTGTGTGTGTGTGTGTGTGTGTGTGTGTGTGTGTGTGTGTGTGTGTGTGTGTGTGTGTGTGCAATGAGTGCATGTGAGAGAGAGAGAGAGAGAGAGAGAGAGAGAGAGAGAGAGAGAGAGAGAGAGAGAGAGAGAGAGAGAGAGAGAGAGAGAGAGAGAGAGAGAGAGAGAGAGAGAGAGAGAGAGAGAGAGAGAGAGAGTATTAGTGCGTAGAAATATTAAGAGACTGTGGACTTCAGAGGAGGAGGTGCGGGCAGGAGTACGGACAGTGGGCATCGAACCCAGAACCTTCTGTCTGGAGCTCGAACATCACTATACCGTCCTGTACCACATCCTCCGCCTGCTCCGCCCTAAATCTGCCTACAGGGAGAGTGTGTCCATGTTTAAGGAAGACAGCCTGAAGAGTGTGTGTTAATGTGTTAACGTCACACGTGTGTGTGTGTGTGTGTGTGTGTGTGTGTACTGATGTCAGGCATGTGTGTGTGTGTGTGTGTGTGTGTGTGTGTGTGTGTGTGTGGTGTGTGTGTGTGTGTGTGTGCTAATGTCACGCGTGTGTTAATAAGCATTCTTATGCATGTGCACGCGTGTCTGATGATTGTGTGTGTGCGCGATGGCAAGGCTGCACACGTGTGTGTGTAAGGTAATCTGTGTCCAGGCACTTACTGAACAATGCTGCTGTTGTCAGGGGGGTTAACAGCACACAACAGGTGTGTGTGACACACACTGGCCCCAAGTCAGAATATTACCGACTTACCCCATATACACACACACTCACTCTCTCACACACTCTCTCTCTCTCTCTCTCTCTCTCTCTCTCTCTCTCTCTCTCTCTCTCTCTCTCTCTCTCTCTCTCTCTCTCTCTCTCTCTCTCTCTCTCTCTCTACCTCTCTCCTCTCTCTCTCTCTCTCTCTCTCTCTCTCTCTCTCTCTCTCTCTCTCTCTCTCTCTCTCTCTCTCTCTCTCGTAATGTATAATGTAATATTAACCATGTGATAAAGTAGGTATAATTTAATAATTTATGAATGCAATGTAATTTTAACCATGTAATAAAGTTCGTAATGTAATGTATTATGTAATTAAATATTTCATATTAAATAAAGTATGTAATGTTATATATAATGTGATGTTATTTACCATGTAAAAAGTATGTGTTGTAGTATATATTACTGAATGAAATATTACCACGTTATAAAGTATCTAATGTAATATATTATGTAATGTCATATTAACCATGCAATAATGAATATCTTATGTAATATATAATGCAATGTAATATTAACCATGTGATCAGGTATGTTGTGTTATGTAATATTTACCATGTAATAAAGTATGGATTGTAATATATTATGTAATGTTATATCAACCATGTAATAATGTTATATATAATATTTACCATGTAATAAAGTATATAAAATGTAATATATTATGGAATGTATTAACCATGTACTATATTACGTTATGTAGAACTTACCATGTGTCATGTTGTGTAACAGCAGATTGAAAGGTTGCTGGTTTGATTCTCTAGAAGTCTCCCATGTTATGCTCCTTCAGCCAATTAAATTGTCTGGACTATGAACTCCTCCTCTCTTCTCTTTCCTCCTCCTCTCTCCTCCCTCCTCCTAACCTCTCTCTTCTCCTTTCCTCCTCTCTCCTCATCCTCTCCTCCATTATCCTCCCCTCTCTCCTCCTCTCCTCCCTCTCTCCCCTCCTCCTCTCCCCCCTCCCTTTCCTCTCCTCTGAGGGGCTGATGACAGCTGCAGCAGGAGTTCAGGGAGGAGGGGAGGGGGGGGGAGAGGGAGAAGATGGAGGGGGAGCCAGAACAATAGTCTCTCTCTGGTCTTCTTTATTATTCTTAGGTTAAAATGTTCACATCATATTAATAACTTCCTGAAATTGTTCAGAATAAGTTAAGCTATTTTTTATTTGTGTTGTTATAATTTGATTGGCTAAATGCTTCATCTTTACACTAAATGTCATTTTGTTTGTTTTGTGTTGACATTGATCACATGATCACTTTTGTCATTCATAGGTTTGCATTAAAAAAAACACTATCACAATATATAAGGAATAATGTGAATACATTTCATTAAGGATTCGACTATTGACAATTTGATAATCTAAGTCGAAAGACCAGTCTGGAATTTAAACTAAATTAGTCGGATCAGTAGCGCCTACCTGCGGCAGTCGGCAGAAACTACACTACATCAAGAGGGACTCACATCCATCTATAAAAACACATCTAAACGTGAGGCTGATACTCAATAATACATTACATATCACGTTAAAACTAAACAGTGAGACATTTATTTAATCATTGATTATTCATTCACACAATAAATGATAGCAGCTTAAAGGCAATGCATTCTCATTTCTCTCTTAAATAATAATCTGATATTTCAACTTTTGAATGGCCTCATTATTTGGACTCAATACTGACCAACCACCACTAACACTGATATCCAACCAAGTTGTTGAATATTTGAATTCGACATTTTAGTTTTATAGTGTGCAATGTGTAGTGTGTAGTTTGTAGTGTGCAGTGTGATGTGTGTAACGCTATTGGGGGTAATTGTACACTAATTGCCGTGAAGTCGTAAACCCCTCCCCTATCCCCCCGTCCTGACTACCCATTGGCCAGCAAACAGGGGCAGCTGTCAATCACATATCCACGCCCCCTCTCCTGTCAAGCTATAAAGCCTGCGGATCCCCAACTTCAGCAACAAGTACCAGGGGTCCCCCGCTCAACTCAGTGACCCTGAACCATCCGGAGGCCGAATTTAGGGACCGCCGCTAACTCATAGGGACATTCTCTGGCTCTTAGGGACCTGCTCTACCTCCTAGGGATCTTTGCAAACTCCCCTATCCCCTATAGGGACCTTCTCTAACTCCTAGGGACCTTCTCTAACTCCTAGGGACCTTCCCTATCTCATCGGAACCTGCTCTAAATCAGGGACCGTCTCTAACTTCAAGCAACCTTAACTGTCACCTTTAGAGGACGTCGGAGGAGATTTCCGTTACAAAACCTCCGTTGACGTCTCCAAGTTCGTCTCCACTGAGCGGGATCTTCTCGGCCCGTTAGTCTATTCCAGATTAAACGACCTCCAACCACCTCCACCTACTTGCACCGCCATGGAGCTGTCGGACCTCTCCTTCCCCGTGGGCTCGGCGGAGGACTTCTACGACGACCCTTGCTTCAACACCAGCGACATGCACTTCTTCGATGACCTGGACCCGCGCCTCGCCCCGGCGCACGTGGGCCTCGCGAAGCCCGACGACTCCCGCCACCATCACCACCACCACCTCCTCCACCTGCAGC
This sequence comes from Melanogrammus aeglefinus, assembly GCA_900291075.1. Classification (NCBI taxonomy): domain Eukaryota; kingdom Metazoa; phylum Chordata; class Actinopteri; order Gadiformes; family Gadidae; genus Melanogrammus; species Melanogrammus aeglefinus. The sequence goes on from OLKM01000081.1 coordinate 48,818, forward strand.
ACGAGGAAGAGGAGGAGGAGGACGACGACGATGAGGACGGGGACGGGGATGGGGATGGGCACGTGCGCGCCCCTGGGGGGCACCACGGTGCCGGCAGGTGTCTGCTGTGGGCGTGCAAGGCATGCAAGCGGAAGACCACGAGCGCAGACCGACGGAAGGCGGCCACGATGCGCGAGCGGCGGCGGCTGGGGAAGGTGAACGACGCATTCGAGACTCTGAAGCGGTGCACCTCCTCCAACCCCACCCAGCGGTTGCCAAAGGTGGAGATCCTCCGCAATGCCATAAGCTACATCGAGTCCCTGCAGTCGCTGCTGCGGGGCCCCGGGGAGGAGGGCTATTACTACCCCGGGGCCGCGGGGCCCTACAGCGGGGACGATTCGGACCTTGGTTCCACCGACCTGGGCTCCAGCCCCCGGTCCAACTGCTCCGATGGCATGGTGAGGGTCTAACAAATATCGTAATTTTTTTAAAGTTTACTTCAATAGTTAATAGCCTACTTCTTAGTGTTTTAATGTTTAATGGTTTATTATCTCCGAAGGCATGGTGAGGGGCCAGGTCTTAATGGTTTAATGTCAATGAAATAAGTTATATCTAAAATATCTTCAATGTTTGGATGTCTTAAGGTTTTAATGTCCCAATGATTTTATATCATAACATCTATGTCTTAAGGTTTTAGTGTTTAAATGTGTTAAGGTTTTAATGTATTCATTTTAAAACCATGTATTGCCTTAAATGGTTTATAATCAGATTTCCTAACGGAAAGGTGTTTTTTAAAGAAGTGTTTTTATTAACGGGCCTGTTGTTTTCCCTGTCCAGATGGATTTCAGCGGCCCGTCGTACCAGGTTCAGGCCGCCCGGAGGACCACTTACGACAGAAGCTTCACCGACTCACCCGCCGGTAAGAACTGGGAGGCCCGAGCTCTGACTCATCTCTCTCTTCTCTGACTCAGCAAGGGAATAACAACCCCGACCTGTAATGTTAAAGGCCTTTAGGCCGAGTTAAAAACGTTTGTTAAACAAAAAGTTTACAAAGAGAAATAAAGCACTAATTTAAATACTAAATTATTATAAAACGGGGTCTTTATACATGTTGTTATAGTTTTAAAGGCTGTATCGTAACGCTGCATCTCTCTCTCTCCCCAGCTCCTCGGCAGAAGGGGCGTGGCTCCGTGGCCTCCAGCCTCGCCTGCCTCTCCAGCATCGTCCAGAGGATCTCCACCGAGACCCCCGCCGCGGCCAAGCCCTGCTCGCCCCTACCCGAGGTGTCTGGCCCTGGGGAGCCCCCCACGCCAGCACCCGGCCGCGGGCCCGACCTCAGCCTTGTTTACCAGGCCTTATGAACGGACTCGAATCAACGACCCCCGACACAATAACTTTCCACCGGATAACCCCGTGAGCCGGAGGGGATCTGAGTGTCAAGGGAGCCCCTAGTTATGTCTTGAAGGACCAGAGTCAGACCAGGACCAGAGTAAGACCGGGAACAGGGTAAGACCGGGACCAGAGTGAGACCGGGACACCCTCTCTCCTGGACGCTGTATCGAACTCTCCAGCGTATTATTCTCTCGGTTCACGGAGGGCCACGTCTGTACATATTGTTGTAGATAAGAGCAGTTATGCTATGAGGAGTGAATATTATTATAATTATCATTATTATTATTATTAGCCTATTATTATCATTATTATTATAAGGCTATTGTTATCACATTATTTTATATTATTTGTGTCAACATTTGTATTAATATTATTTAAGTATTTAATGTTCCACGTCTTCGTGCTGTTTGAGATCAACTTTATATTTATACTTGACGACGTGATTACTAATAAAATAACTTATTTATAAACCTTATTTATAAATCCTTACTTCACAAGATGACTTCCATAATAACCACGCTATTTTATTAAGAGGTAGGCTATAGCTAAAGGTACGAACATGTGTAATACTTTATATTCTAAAAGGCAGAGAAAATCTGACGTTTGCACTAATATACATGCATACACAAACACACACACACTTCTTATCTTTATTATAATTTGACGAAACGGTTAATGTTCTAATGGTCCCCAATAATGTCGCTGGTAAAATACATAACAAATAATAATTTAAATTAATTTAATAAACTAATTAAGCAAACAGGTAGGCTAGTAATATTTATCTATGATCTATTATTAATATTAGTAAAATAATATTATCAAAGGAGATTTGAATCTCTCGTAATCCGTTTCAAGAAATTGCCCACACACATTTTTACTGAGATAGTTATATTTAAATATAATATAATATAATATAATATAACAATAAATTGAATAAAATATAGGCCAACACTTTTAACCACACGAATTTCATCATATGAACTAAGAAGATCAGCCCACTCACCAATTCATGCATTCGTTTTTGATTAAGGCTTCTGATGCTCCTCCCTTTGGGGTTTTATGTAAATTAAGGTTTAAAATATTGTACCATGCATGTTTGTATTTAGATTGTATTTATTCTCAAGGAAACAGTATTTACTGTCGTTAAGAAACTTGTCATCTAGATCTCACAATTACAAAATGATTACATTTTATAATTGAACAGGCCTAAAATGGGAACTCAAATTATACCGAAATGTATAAAATAGCAGTTAAACTAGATTGTGATTTTAGACACACACACACACACACACACACACACACACACACACACACACACACACACACACACACACACACACACACACACACACACACACACACACACACACACACACACACACACACACACTTTAAACTTCAATATTATGAGTGTCTAAACTTGCTTTACGGAGAGAAACTGAAGCGTGTTTAAGTCCTGAGCCACATACTGCTAAATCAGATATATATATATATATATATATATATATATATATATATATATATATATATATATATATATATATATATATATATATATATATATATATATATATATATATATATATAGATATAGATATAGATATAGATATAGGATAGATAGATCGATAGATAGATAGATAGATAGACAGATAGACAGATAGACATATTATATCGTTTAATATAATATAGAGTTTAATATTCGTAAAACGTATAAAAATAAAAGCAGTTTAATAAAAGAATAAAAGAAGTTTAAAAAAATAAAAGAAGTTTAGCCTTCAGAAACCAGGGCAGTGCCCCTCGTGGTGCGTCGAAGAACTGCGCGACCTGGCGCCACCCCCTGGTGCGTCAAAGTACTGCTTCCTTAACGCTAAAGAGTCAACCGGACGCTACACAACACTTTTCAAAGTGTCTAACCATAGACCGTCTGGTGACACACTTAAGTGAAACCCAGAAATAACATTGAAAATAACAGCTGGTATATTTATACTTACCACGTCACCGGGCAGCTCTCAAAACAGCACTTAATGAATGATCTCTCGTTTCCCTCCCAAACAAACACACCTGCTGCGGAATACAGGAGGCGATAGGTCTCATGGGAAATGGAGTCTTTGAGGATTGATTCCAAAGATACTTTACTTCCAATTCCCTTGTTAATTCAGATACTTGGCATTATTCAGATATTGCTCTTAAACCTAAACCACATAACAAGTATTGTGATTTAAATCAGTACAAACATACCAGTTAAAGCAGTGTCTGCTAGCATAACATAATCCATATCCTTTCTTGCTCCACTTTCGCCTCCTTATGAAACGTGGAGACATTAACCAATGTGTATTTAATGTAGGATCTTCTACTGTTTCATGTGCAGGGCCAGTAGGAAAAGGGGTTTTATAGTGACACTAGTATAGTGTAGAGAGAACAACAACAGACAGTTCCACTGTAGCGAAAAATCTGGTGATTTCAGCCGGTCTCAACTGTTCTTGGTAAGTTGATCTCTTCAGTGTTTGAGACTAAATCCTCCTGGGCCCGTTCAGACTCCAAGGACCAGGAAGGGGTCTGATGAGACCTTAACCATCTCCTCACATACGACCAGGAAGCTTTGGTGCCCCGGTAGGCCTGGTGCCCTAGCAACAGTAACAATTGAGAGGTCAACACATCAAGACGTATGCTGACAGTTGGAAATAGAAATGTCAACTTTTCATCGTCCCGTAACCATGGCAGCGGGAATCACCACACCGCCTTAGCGCTGAACGGCTCAGAACAAACAACTTTAAAATGACATCAAGTCTACAAACATGAGTTTATTCTTTATTTTTGAAGAACTACAGATCTACAGACATGGGTTGAAGAGTCAAACTTTATTTACAAAAATACTGAGAACCAAACAGGAAGCTCGATGGAGCGAGCTCCACACAGAGGCGCCCGGCACAGGGGCCGGACGGAGGCGTTGGACCCCTGGCCGAGGGGCCACACCGCACAGCACTCATCGTCCACGGGGCCGACGGCGCGGCGCTCTGGGTTCTTCTGAGCTGAGGGCGTTCAGCTTACTTCCTGCGGCGGGAAGCAGCTCCCTTCTTGCTGCTGTGATGTCACGAAAACACAGGAAACACTTGAAGTTCCTGCCTCGCTTTCAGATCAACCTGATCCTCCTCTAACCTCCAGAAACCACTAGATGTCCCTCTAACCTCCAGAGACCACTAGATGTCCCTCTAACCTCCAGAGACCACTTGATGTCTCTCTAACCTCCAGAGACCACTAGATGTCCCTCTAACCTCCAGAGACCACTAGATGTCCCTCTAACCTCCAGAGACCACGATATCACCCTGATCCTCCTCTAACCTCCAGAGACCACTAGATTTCCCTCTAACCTCCATTGCCACTATATCACCCTGATCCTCCTCTAACCTCCAGAGACCACTAGATGTCCCTCTAACCTCCACAGACCACTATATCACCCTGATCCTCCTCTAACCTCCATAGACCACTAGATGTCCCTCTAACCTCCAGAGACCACTATATCACCCTGATCCTCCTCTAACCTCCAGAGACCACGATATCACCCTCTAACCCCCAGAGAACACTAGATCACCCTCTAACCTCCAGAGACCACTATATAACTCTGATTCTTCCTTAGGCCTCATTTGAATATGAAGATACATTGTCTCTTTTCAATTGATTATATGGCCCTAAAAGGCTAGTCTGAGTACTACCACAGTTGTCTAAGGCCCTATGATACTAGTAGGCCTACAATTTAACTGCTAAAGTATTCTATGCTCCTACTTTACAATTCTAGCACTCCCAAGTACCACAATTCTAGTAATGCTACTATTGTAGTATTCTATGGCCCTTTGATTGTAGTGCATTAATAAAAACACAGTATTGTTAAAGCCACACCACTGAACAGCAAAAGGTCAATTGTGAAGAGGAAAGGAGTTTGGAGCATGCCCCATGCACTCAACCCCTAGGGCAGGGGATTTAGACTACCAACCTGTTGCCTGTGATTCTGATTATTGATCACAGATTGATTCAAGTATTTATTAACCTTAAGGTTAATAAATGTTTACGAGCCGTGGAATGTAGACGACAAATAAACGTTCAAATCAACTCACAAAAGCCACCCGGACATGCTGAACTTACCTGGCGCATCCTGACTTAGGATGGATCACACAAACACAGTTTACCCAACGAACCACGAGTTCCCGTACCTCCAGCACTGTATGCCTCGCTGTCGGTCATTATATTGAGACCGATGTCAACACATCTGTGCTCGCAATACAATGTCCTCTGTACTCTGCAGTATGGTGTTTGCCATAACCAGACACACAGCCGTTCTAGATAGTACTATCCATACGTCTGTGTAGATAGTATAACATCTGGGGTGATAGTAGAAGGAGATGTTATGTTTCAACACAGTTTCAATGGCAGCGTAAAGACAACAAGGAGACCAGGGTGATCGAGAGTCATTACAGTCGGGTTTGGAGCCCTCCTGCTCTGGGACCATCGTTTGGTCTGTCAGTCACCAGAGCTCACCCTGCTCAACCTGTGTCTCTAAGTGACATGAACACAACACACAGCCCCTCCAGAGGATCCACGCCCATCACAGCATGGCTCTTCTGGAGCGAGGGGGACCTGCGTGTTGGGTTCATGACACGCGCCATCGGTGGACAACATCTTGTGTAAGGAGTTCCACGGTAGAGAGCGGACCAAGGGGTCTGTGAGGAGAGGGCCATGTTTTACACCCTCATGGCCTCGTCATCGTCATCAGGGACCATCCATGGGACCATGGTCTCCGTACCATCGTTGATCATGTGATCAACGGCTTCTGAGGGCTGAGGACCATGCGCTAGTGTGTCCTGGTGGAGGTTGAGGGGCTGGAGCGCCAGAACTTACTATTTCTGCAACTGATCGATGCGATTCCTGAGGTTGAGCACCTAGAAGTGACGACACAGCAACCCGTTTAACACCGGACACAAGACTCCTGAGACGACCTCACCTGCTCCTCTGCCGGCCACGCTCCGGCTCGGTTCAGAGTCCACTGCTCCCAGGGATGAATAACTTACCTGAACACGCCGGCTAGTTTAAGACCCTTAGACTAGGCGGGTCTCCTCCCTGGTGGGACGTGGTCCTACACCACCATATGTGGAGCTCTCTGAGCGACTGTTCTCCTGGGTTCTTACCGGGTTCTGTCCATGCTAGGCGCTCAGCAGGCCATGCAGCCTACAAATACCTGATCTCAACGTTACTTACAATTTACTGAGCTCCTCCACTCTCTTACGCAGAGTTGTAACCTGGAGATCAGAGGTCAAACTGGTTTCACATCTCAGTCCCACCCCTTCGGCTCTCACCGCAGGAGGGAAGCAGCTAGCTTGGTGCTACGTTGATACTGGCTGCTACGTAACATGGATGTGTTGACGTTCTCTAACTTTCTCACTATTAAGAGGGGCCATAGTGACTATTTGAGGGGTAAGTCAGTACGTTCCAGGGTTACCTGACAACTCAACAGAATATGTTGGATGTACGCCGACATGATGAAGATATGTGTTGGATATATCCAACATGTGTTCATCAATTATTAGTTAACATACTCATTGATCGGTACAGATGATATAAAACACATTATACTAGATTAATATAAACGATTATCCTGAAGAACATTTAATATCTGAAGTTAGGAAACATTAGAAAGAAAGGTGGTCGAACAGACAGACAGAGAGACAGACAGGCATCCAGAGAGAGAGATAGGCAGACTGACAGAAAGACAGAGATACAGATAAACAGACATAGAGACAGAGAGACACACAGAGAGAGACAAATAGACAGAGAGAGACAGTAAGAGAGAGAGAGAGAGAGAGAGAGAGAGAGACAGAGAGACAGATAAAGAGAGAGACAGAGAGAGAGATAGAGTGAGAGAGAAAAAGAGAGAGAGAGACAGAGAGCGAGAAAGACTGACAGGTAGATACTCACCTCATACTTCTGCCTCTTCAGTCTCTCCATGTGGTCGAACTTCTCAGACTCCAAAGTGCTCATCCATTCATGGAGCTCGTTGATCTTGTCCCTGAAGGGGAAACAGTTCAGCCCATCACCACCAGGTGGTGCTGCCCCGCCACCCCCACCCCCACACAACAACCAGCAGGTGGTTCTGCCCCTCTACACCCACCACCACACAACGACCACCCATGGATAGCTTGACAGCTAGCTATCTAGAATGCTATGTATCTAGTGAGTATATCTTGAGTGTCGCTATCTAGACGGTAATACGTGTAGGGAGTCTATCTGGGTGGGGCTAGATGGTAATACATCGTGTTTGGTGTCCTGTTTACTTGAGCTTATCCTCGTTGAGGTGGTCGATGTTCAGAGCCTTGCGTCTTCCAGCCAGAATCTTCTTCTTCTTCTCTCTCTCTGTTTCCTTCTTTCCTCCTCCCCTCTTCTGGTCAGCCTGGGGGGAGGGGGTGGCGGGGGATAAGTACTGCTGCAAATACTGTGCATTTGTATGTGCATGATGTGTGCATGTATCATGGTTGTTCCTACCTTCTGCAGATGGCTGCTGTAGTTGGAGCCCATGTTGGACAGAGCCGACTTCTTCTTTGCATCTTCTTCAAACTTTTTCTTGGCATCAGCCTCCTCCCTCTTCAGCCTCTCCTCCTGCTCACGCACACAGGGAAACACACACACACACACACACACACACACACACACACACACACACACACACACACACACACACACACACACACACACACACACACACACACACACACACACACACACACACACACACACACACACACACACACACACACACACACACACACACACACATGTATTTAGAGGAGGCGGTGGGGAGTGTGGAGAGGAGTTGTTTGTCTGTGCAAGGCAGAGTTGCCGACCTCGCGTCTGGCCTGGCGCTCCTTGTCCTTCTCAGAGCGGATCCTCTGCTGCTCGGCTCTCTCAGCCCTACGTTTCTCCTGCACACACACACACGGACACACAACTGGTTACAACACACACCAACACGCCCTTCAACATGTGCACATGTTAACATGAGTTAGTGTGTGTAACATGAGGCAGTGTGTGTGAAACCACCATCCTGTGAACGTGTGTGATGTCAAGCCTCACAATTCTCTCCTTGAGGGCGATCAGCTCCTCCTCCTCCTTCTTCCTGCCCTCAAAGTGAGCATCGATCAGGCCCTGGAGCTCCGACAAATCCTTGTTCTGACGCTTCTTCTGGATGTCCTGCAGAGCCATCACCAGACCGCATGTTAACACTTGGTCTATATATACCACCCGACCACATAAACTACCAGATCACATGTTAACACACGGTCCCCATATACCACCAGACCACATGTTAAACGTATGGTCCCCATATACCACCAAACACACTCTTGTAAACAACCCAAGAGAGCCAAAACACGTCTCAGATAAAACTCACATCAAAGTCCACTTTCTCACCATCGGGAATCTTGGGTGCGCTTGGCCTACAAGAGGGAGGACATGTTAGCGTTGGCCTCTAGGCGCAGGACGCCCTCTACAGGCTCGGAATCACGTCAAATGCTCCACAAATGATTTGATATCATAAAAGGGAGGCGAAGAAGACTTACTTGAACTTTGGCTTCTCGTCTGTGTGTCGATAAACGAAGAGGGAACAAGTACAGGTTACCTCGTTAGGAGTGTTGGGTTAGATGTCTTGTTTTAAAAGATCTATTCATTCATCCTTAGCGTTACTCAAGCAACAATATCTCAGGCATTTTTGGGTTTAAGATCTATTTTTCTTAAACACAATTCATTAAAATGTGGAAATGATTGGTAAAATAAAAACAATTCTGCATTGATTCGACTTCAACTTTGAGTAAGAAAAGTTAGATGCTGTTAAAGTAGTTCAACATTCTTTATTCTACTCAAGACTTTATTGTACTACTAGTCTTCTTAGTTATTAGTCATTATTAGCATTAAAGTTAGTGTCTGAAGGAAACAACGGCATACACATAAAACATGGACATGGTTCTTCTATGAAACTAGATGAGTGAAACAGATGTGATGTGAAGTGTGGACAGATGTTGATGTGTCGTAACATCTGTAGAGTTGTTTGTATGCTTTGGCTTGACCCAAAACCGTTTGAACCAAGCAGGACACAATGCTGGTGTTGGTTTGGTGGGGAGATGGAAACAACATGCGACGCATGCTAACGATGGGGATGGATTGCTAGCGCTAAAGCACGTTAGCATGTCAGATTCTTTCATCCTTTGGTTTTTGACAGTAATTGGTCTTTCGTGAAGTTAGATTTGTGTAAAAGCCAATTTGGCAGTGGTCCAGTGGGCCTTGGATCAGGACAGAGCAGTAGAGCAGACCTCCACCTGGAGCCCCCAACCCCAGCCCCCCAGGAATAACACATGTCTAACAGGTCCACACGTCTAACACATGTCTAACAGGTCCACAGCAGAACGACACGTCTAACACATGTCTAACAGGTCCACAGCAGAACCACACGTCTAACAAGTCTCTAGACATACCTTCCTCTCCAGTGGCATCTGCATGCAGCAAGCATCCAAGACAGAAGAGCAAAAATGAAGAGCATTAGCGATGGAAGCAGAGCGTTTACATGGTTCTGTGCACCCCAACACCTTGCTGGTGTTGGAGCGCACAGACCCCACTGTTGCAGATAACATAGTTCTATCCTGAAGGGGACATGAGGCGTGAGGCGTTCATGTCCTCAGACGTGATAGAAGCCATGCAGAGTCTCTACAGGAGACACCATGAGATTCAATGCATTGATTTGGAGTTTGATGGATAAACTAGCATTCATCTCCAATACCCTGACTGGAGTCAGTCTCAGGTCTAATGAATAGACATGACTAGATACATACAGATATACATATGTATATACCAACAAACAATTTAGGGTTAGATATATATGCATAGATACATATATATGTAGATATATGTGCATATACATATATACTGTATATATTCACACACATATGTACATATATAAACACATATATGGACACATACATATATATTTACTTATTTATTTATTTATTTATTTATCTAATATGTTATGCAATATAATAATCGTACATACAGTCTCCATGCCAAAAAGCCATCTCTGTTGTTATACTCTGATGTGGACAAGACCAGTATCAGATATGAAACAGAGAATAAAGCTGTATCCAAATAAGAATGGATACAGCTTATAAAAGCCAGCTATATCAAACCTTTACTCTCTGTAATGTAAATACTTTATTCCAGTTAAAGGTAATAAAATGTGCGGTTAAGGTCTGAGCTGAGGCCTGGCAGAAGCTAGGCGTGGAAGAAGGGAGGCTAGGTGGTGTCGCATTCGAGCCGTTGGTTTCTAGAATGTTCTCCAATCAGAACTAAGGCTGCATTGCCAGTGGAAATTAGTTGTTCCCCCCAGCAGGGGGCGATCATGCTGGGTTCTGACACCCGCAGGGTGTGACCCTGAAGCAGCAGTGGGGCGATATGGTGGAGTTGAAGGTCCCAGATCATCTTCACCATTATGGATATCAGGACTGAAATTGGTTAGGTCATGTGGGCTGGGACCAGTGGGATCTGTCTATCTGTCTGTTGGATCACACTGCCAAGACCAGGATGAAAGAACTCTGACATACCTTCCAGCTCCTCAGCTTCTGGCTCTGGCTCTTGTTCTACCACTGGCTCTGGTTCTGGTTCTGGTTCTACCACTGGCTCTGGCTCAGGCTCTGGTTCCGCTTCAGGTTCTGGTTCTGGCTCGGGGCCCGCCTCCGGGGCCACCTCTACCTCCTGAACTACCTCCTCCTCCACGGCTACACGGCATGCAGGGCAGGACGGGTGGGGAGGTATGGAGGAGGAGGAGGAGGAGGAGGAGGGGGAGGGGAAAGAGGAGGAGGAGGAGGAGGGGGAGCAGATGAGAGGTGAGGGGGCTGGATGGCGGTGGTGGAGGGGGTTTGAGGAGATGACCACTAGGGGGTGGCACTAAGGCTATTAGGTGATGAGAGAGGAGCAGGGTTAAGAAGAAGAAGAGAATAGCCCACATGGGTAAGTGGTTCTCTGAAGACAGCTGCTCCCCCTGTGGGAGGCACAGGGACGAAGGTGTTTCAACACCACTTACGACCTCAAGGAGCCGACCGGAGCTACGCTCTTCTATGTGTACGGGGTGAGGGCTCTGGAGGGGTTGGGTTATCGAGCATGTGACTGACAACACACAGATTAGTACGGTTGAAACATAACCCCTTTTTAATATCTAGTCTGAATCTTAGTCTTACCATCGTATTCTTCTTTTTTTTTCACCCGAGAAAGAGAAAGGAGTGAAATAGGGTTATGAGACAGATCCCTTTTGCTCCCCATAGGTGGGGGGGCAGAGGGGATCCATGCAAGGCATCGGTTCAGTTCTCCTCAGCCCGACAGTGGCTCCCTCCACGTTGAGCTGAGGAGAACCGGACCCCTGAACGCCCCATGCAGAGCTGTAGGGTGCGTTGGCAACCCAGCAGGTTCCAGGAAGATGGCTTTCCCTCTCAGTCCCCCTGATTCTCTGAGAGCAAAGCGCTGATCTCCAGGAGAGACACCACATCCTGTTGGGTTGTCAACGTGTACGCCTGCAGCTGTGCAATGAAAAAGTGCCTCCACATTCAGGGCAGCAGAGGCAGTATCGCATCATGTGAGTCTCCAGCATAAAGCAATATACCGGCGAAACAATATTCATCCACAAAAAAGATCCACTGAACTGAGTAAGGACACACATACAGGGAGAAGGAGAGCATTTATCAAGGAACTATGGAGACACAGGCTCTTCATGGAAGCAGATGGACCACTTTAGGGTTTAGGACCGAACTAAAGAAGATGATATGGTTGTCACTTACCCTCGACCTGATCACTGGAGGTGGAGGAGAAAGATGGGAAGAGAGAGGGAGAGAAAGAGATAGAGATAGATATAGAGACAGAGACAGAGACAGAGACAGAGACAGAGACAGAGACAGAGACAGAGACAGAGACAGAGACAGAGACAGAGACAGAGACAGAGAGAGAGAGAGAGAGAGAGAGAGAGAGAGAGAGAGAGAGAGAGAGAGAGAGAGAGGGAGAGATAGAGAGAGTGGAGATAATTAGACAATGGCGAAATGACCAAATGAATGAAATAAGCATATGTGCTAGCTGGGACTGGCTGGTGTTACTTACACATCTTCAGTGTCAGACATGGTGACAGTGGACTTATAGACCTAGGGAAGGAAGAGTTTAACGTTGAGATGGTATTTATAGACCAGGGTTCCATTACAGGGGTCTTAAATACCCCAGCCCCACCCTCCCTCTGCCGACATACCACTCATTAAACTCAAACACGAAGGTGTTCATTCTCACTGCTGCTCAAACCCTTCTACCCTTCTGCCTTCCCATTGAGATGTTGGATATTTGGTTGAAGACTGCATCTTTGTGTATAATGAGCTTGAATGTTGTGAAATGAGGAATTCATGACTTCAACCAGACACTTCAACTAAAACACATCCCTTCAGAAATCAGACTCATTGCTGCCCAAAACTCCTCGAGACATCCTGCTGGCCTCCAGAGGGAAATGTGGGATCATCTGGTAGAATCCACATCTCGGTTTATAATTAGCTTGAATGGTGTGAAATGTGAGCTATGTCTTGAATATGAGTCTCGGCTGATAAACGAGAAGGCATCCAAACATAGCATGAAGCTAGAAGCCCTTCTCCACCAATGGGCAGGGGCGTGTGGCCCAGGAGCCTGTAAAAGGACAGCCCTCCCACGCTCCTGTTGTCTGAAGCTCAACCTCCAGGCCGGCGTTAAGGTGCATATCTTTAGACGCCACTCCAAGGCCTCGGCTTCAATGAGTTCTACAGCAGCTGAAGTCATTCCTAGCATGCTGGTCAAAGTGCTTTCAGAGCAAGCTAGTCTGTTTGGACTGGGTTGATGATTGGGTTTAGACCAAATTAATTACTTAATTTGGCATCAATGGAGAACCCGCTTCAAATTGATGATGTTTTTTGAGGGTTTGTGGGGCAGGGCCAGAGATAAACAAGAGATAAATAGAGATGGTTTAATCTACCATTAGCAGAATATCTTGTTACTTGGTCCCTGTGGAGTGTCCCTCACTCCTCCACTATTTCAGAGCAGACAGCTGTGGGATTCAGAGCCAGCTTCGGGTTTCAGAAGATCTGTTACAGATCTGCTTCTTTCTCTTGGAATAGAATCTCCTCTCCTTATCTGGAAGCTCCCTCTCGTGAACCCTGGTTCCTCTGGGTTCCCCGACTCAGCTACCAGGGAACCACTTGATGAATCAACACTATTAAACCACCAACCACCGTTACTTTGTGGAAATGGACCTACAAGATGGTTCCATGTCATTGTTATTCAAAAGTGTCTCCTCAACCTTCTGCTTGACTCTGGATCAGGAGGGCTTTGTTATGGGACATCGCTGGATGAGTAAACAATGTAAGCTATGTGTAATGCAGCAGTGTTAAGTCCAGGGAGTCCCCCAGAGTGTATAGCTGTTTATCCTCAAGGTATGCCTCCCTCAAGGTGCCACCATACCTCACCCATTTACAGCTTGGCATCAAGAAAAACATGTCCAAAACATCCAAAGATAAACCAGATAATGCTCCACCAGTATGGGAAAATCACAAAACGCTAAAACCACATCACATTTAAAAAAAACGCTGAGGTTATTACAAGTTTTGCATAGCGTATTAATGTTACCATCAGCCCAACTGTCATCACAGCATAAGCTCTGAATGGTTTGTAAAGCCACTGTTATGTGGAACCTCTCAGCCTCTACACAACAAAGTTATTTTCCCTCATCTGTCTGGACCAGACCAGATAAACATCAACCTCTCCTCTCTCTGACCAGCTAAGCGCAAGGTAAGACACACATTGTCGTCTAAGCCAGCCTTGACCCTACACCAATCAGAAGACAGAAGAGGTATCTCATTTTAACATGTTATCATGCTCCAACGCTATTGATTCAGCTGTTCCCATTGTGGGCTGGGGGTGTATTTGGGGCACTGAACCCTACACCTGTAATCATTTACCTAGCGAGCACTCACTACACATACTCACACAAGCTGTCACTCTCTCTTACCTCAGAAAAGCTGAAAGAAGTGAGCACTCTGTTGGCCCAGACTGGCTGTAAGGTTCTGCAAACTTACCGGGCTGATTATGTCCTTCTGTTATACTGACATCTGATCCATCTGGCCTCCCCATTGGCCAAGGAGCCGCTAGGGGCATGCTGCCTGACCTCCCATTGGACAAGGAAAGTCTGTAAGGCTAGGGTGCTGGGGGCTGGGTGAGGCAGACCGGGGTCCCTCAATAAGGAGATAGACAGCTGGCGGGGGGAGGGGAGAGGTCTTCAGGCTGACCCGTTGCTATTTCTGCTTCTGCATTAGGCTAGCAGAATTCAGCAGGCCGCCGAGAGACGTCACACAGAGCCACCAGATGGAGTTTCAGGTGAAGGAGAAGAGGAACCGGATGAGGAACCGGCTCGGAGCATACGGCCTCCAGGAACATCGTCCAACACCCTGGTACCACCTCCTGGTACCGCCTGGAACCACCTGGACCAGGTGGGGGGTCCTGAGTCAGAGCCCTGAGCAGATGAATGTATGAACTGAGCTGCACTTGGTCTCAGCGGTGTGGCATGGATTCGATATCTTAAACAGTCAAGTTATCTCGTTATCAAATGATCTATAGGTGATTAATTCATGAATAACCTCCAAATTGATCAAGCCTGAATAAGGGGTTGAGATTATATCTGAACTTCAACACATTATTATAATGACCATTTACTGATTCATTGATTTCAGATACATGTCAATAATGAAGCAGGTAGGGGTTAGACAGTACAGAGACTGGTCAGTAAGGAGCAGGTAGGGGTTGGACAGTACAGAGACTGGTCACTAAGGAGCAGGTTGGGGTTAGACAGTACAGAGACAGGTCATTGAGGAGCAGGTAGGGTTTAGACAGTACAGAGACAGGTCATTTAGGAGCAGGCAGGGGTAAGACAGTACAGAGACAGGTCGTGAAAGAGCAGATAGAGATTAGACACGGCAGCTCTCTGGGGGGGCTAGGTGGCCAGGCCCCACCCCCCTCCCATCACCCTCCTGTCCCAACAGTGAGCCACTCGGGGACCGGACCATCGGAGGGGTTGCTTAGCCATGATAACCGAGCCAGCTCTTGGAGACATACTGAGGAGGACAGGGTTCCACCTGTTCAGATTCACACCATCAGGACCCTCTGGTCCCTGCTGTGAAGGTCTCAGGTCACATGCGTCGATAGAACTGAAGGAAACGCTGCAGAACACCTCAGAGCACGGTGGGTCTCTACCTCAGAACACGGTGGGTCTCGACCTCAGAACATGGTGGGTCTTGACCTCAGAACCTCAGAGCACGGCGGGTACCTACCTTAGAACACGGTGGGACTCGACCTTAGAACCTCAGACCACAGTGGATCACTACCTCAGACCACGATGGGTCTCTACCTCAGAACACAATGGGTCTCGACCTCAAAACCTCAGAACACAGTGGGTCTCTACCTCAGAACACAGTGGGTCTCTACCTCAGAACATGGTGTGTCTCGACCTCAAAACCTCAGAACACAGTGGCTCTCTACCTCAGAACACAGTGGGTCTCTACCTCAGAACACGGTGGGTCCCGACCTCAAAACCTCAGAACACAGTGGGTCTCTACCTCAGAACACAGTGGGTCTCTACCTCAGAACACGGTGGGTCCCGACCTCAAAACCTCAGAACACAGTGGGTCTCTACCTCAGAACACAGTGGGTCTTTACCTCAGAACACATGGGTCTCTACTTCAGAACATGGTGGGCCTCGACCTCAGAACTTCAGAACACAGTGTGTCTTTACCTCAGAACACGGTGGGTCTCGACCTCAAAACCTCAGAACACAGTGGATCTTTACCTCAGAACACGTGGGTCTCTGCCTCAGAACAGGTGCGTCTCAACCTCAGAACACGGTGGGTCTCTACTTCAGAACACGTTGGGTTTCGACCTAAGAACCCAGTGGTTCTCTACCTCAGAACACCTGGGTCTCGACCTCAGAACCTGATAGGTCTCGACTTCAGCACATGATGGGTCTCTATCTCAGAACACGGTGTGTCTCTACCTCAGAACCTCAGCACACACTGGGTCTCTACCTCGGCGCCACAGCTCCAAACATGTCCCACTTCACCTAAGGCTCCGTCCTTGCTGCTTTGTTTTCCACCAAACTAACGACAGACTCGTTCAGGTGGTATAGATATGTTCATCTGTACGACAATCTTCCTCACAGTGAAATGATCAAAGTTGGCAACTATAGTAGAACTATAAATACAAACACAGGCTCAGAGAGGTCCCAGGGAGTAGAGACCAAGGTAGAGACCCAGGGGGGTAGAGACCCAGGTAGAGACCCAGGTAGAGTCCCAGGTAGAGACCCAGGGGGGTAAAGACCCAGGTAGAGACCTAGGTAGAGACCAAGGGGGGTAGAGACCAAGGTAGAGACCCAGGGGGGTAGAGACCCAGGTAGAGACCTAGGTAGAGACCAAGGGGGGTAGAGACCCAGGTAGAGACCCAGGTAGAGTCCCAGGTAGAGACCCAGGGGGGTAAAGACCCAGGTAGAGACCTAGGTAGAGACCAAGGGGGGTAGAGACCAAGGTAGAGACCCAGGGGGGTAGAGACCCAGGTAGAGACCTAGGTAGAGACCAAGGGGGGTAGAGACCAAGGTAGAGACCCAGGGGGTAGAGACCCAGGTAGAGACCCAGGTAGAGTCCCAGGTAGAGATCCAGGGGGGTAGAGACCCAGGTAGAGACCCAGGTAGAGACCTAGGTAGAGACCAAGGGGGGTAGAGACCCAGGGTTTAGAGACCCAGGATGAAGCTGCAGTATCTGATATTCAAAGCAGAAGTATACCCTAGGCTTTGAGTCCTGGCCCCAGGACCACCCGCTCCCCCCTGTGGCATCCAGCAGAGGGCGCCAGGCAGACACTGTAGGGCCCCGGGCGGTGGTGAAACCTAAGGCCACGGTCGGCCGCTGCGCACAGGGAGCCCAGCGCTCCGAGCTCAGGGTTTATTTTTAACGTGGCATGGAGACGCGTCCTGCCATTTGCAGGACGGGGCAGCAGGATGACCGTGAGGCTGTGAGACAGCGGGCTGGGACCCAGCAGCAGGACCCGCTCTCCGCTCTCAGGTAAGAACCGGGCCTGGACCCCTGGGGGGCCAGCGTTCTCTCTGGGGGGGCTGGATGCCCCCCCCCCCCCTCCTCTCTTCACCCCCCATCCCACCAGAGAGACACTGGGGGACTCGGACTATCCGAGGGGGTGTTGAGCCATGCTAACCATTAGCCCCACAGAGTTAGCCCAGGGAAACACACTGAACAGACCAGTGGAGGCTAGGGGCTGCAACATGTGACCATCATGAGCGGGGCAATGTGAGAACACCTTGTTTTGTCTCGTTACTCCCAGGGACCCCGGAACAGTGGGCTGAACTCCTCACAAGCCTTTTACCTGGTGAGTCACTTCATGCTCTTATTCTAAACGACTTTTACCTGGTGGGTCACTTAATGCTCTCATTCTAAATTACCTTTACCTGGTGAGTCACTTAATGCTCTAATTCTAAATTACTTTTACCGGCTGAGTCACTTGATCGTGTCATGTGTGAGCATGTGATGTGTGTGTGTGTGTGTGTGTGTGTGTGTGTGTGTGTGTGTGTGTGTGTGTGTGTGTGTGTGTGTGTGTGTGTGTGTGTGTGTGTGTGTGTGTGTGTGTGTGTGTGTGTGTGTGTGTGTGTGATATGAGTGTGTGTGAGTGTGTGTGTGTCTGATATGTGTGTGTGTGTGTATGTATATGTGTGTGTGGGGGGGAGTATATGTGTTAAGAGTTTGTGTGTGTTTAGAACGTATGTGTGTTAAGAGAGAGAGAGAGTGTGTGTGTGTGTGTGTGTGTGTGTGTGTGTGTGTGTGTGTGTGTGTGTGTGTGTGTGTGTGTGTGTGTGTGTGTGTGTGTGTGTGTGTGTGTGTGTGTGTGTGTGTGTGTGTGTGTGTGTGCGCATGCCTGCGCCTGTATGTGGGGGGGACCATTGTAGCAGGTTATTTTGTGACACGTCTATTCTTACTCTCCTCTTCTGCTGGGGCAGATCCAGGGGCCAATCCTAGCCGGCCCTTAAAAGGCCAGCCCTCATCTCAAGCAGCAGGTTGCCAGTTCAATGCCCCAACAGACCGGAGGGATGGTTAATCATAGGGATGTTATCATATCGATTATTGATGGTGTCGTTCTGATCAATACTCATCAGGTGGTTCAGAGGGTTTCAGAACGTATCCTAAAGGCCTCTGGTTGTTTGGTAAGATGGCAGAAACACTGATGACTTGGATTTGCTTTGCTATGATGTCATCAAGTAGGCGAGAGAGAGTGATCGAGAGAGCGAGATAGAGAGAGATAGAGACTCACACACAGCAGCAGTTTATGGAGATATATGCAGAACAGCTGAGTGTAATGTGAACTGGACCATGAGGGTCATGTTGCAGCTCAGAAATCCTGTTTATATCCTCAGTAGGACCCCACTGAGTACTCTCTCCCGGTTTACCCAGAGCTCCGTCGCCTCTCAATTCACCAGATCCACATCTTTAGCCCAAATCACTTATTGTAGAAGTGCAGCCAATCACAAGCCAGCTCTGAAATAAGGAGACAGGCGACTGGCTGACCCTTTTAGTCCCGCCTCCCAGACTATAATTAGTTCAGGAACCTTCTTTGCATCAGCTGTTGACTCACTTTCAGACCAGTTTTAGACCAGCGTCTACTGCAGCGCTAGAGAAGTGTTCCTAAGAGTGTGACTAACCCAGGTCAGACTAACCCAGCGTCATCAGTAATACTAACCCAGGTTCACTAGCGAGACTAACCTAGGTGAGAGTAACCCAGGTTCAGCAGGGAGAAAAATCCAGGTTCACTAGTGAGACTAACCCAGGTGAGACTAACACAGATTCACCAGTGAGACTAACCCAGGTGAGACTAAGCAAGGTTCACCAGTGAGACTAACCCAAGTTCGCCAGGGAGAATAGCCCAGGTGAGACTAACACAGGTTCACCAGTGAGACTAGCCCAGGTTCATCAGTGAGACTAACCCAGGATCCCTAGTGAGACTAACCCGGGATCACCAGTGAGACTAGCCCAGGTTCATCAGTGAGACTAACCCAGGATCCCTAGTGAGACTAACCCAGGATCACCAGTGAGACTAACCCAGGTTCACTAGTGAGACTAACCAAGGTGAGCCCAACCCAGGTTCACCAGTGAGACTAACCAGTGAGACTAACCCAGGTTTATCAGGGAGACTAACCTGGGTGAGACTAACCCAGGGTCTTCAGTGAGACTAACCCAGGTTCAGGAAAAACAATGTTTATTTAAGAGAAAGGTTAAGATCACGTACATCAGTCTTATTAAGAGGTATTCAAGGTAACAACAGGTCAACAGTAAACCAGAAGAAACAGGTCAACAGTAAACCAGTAGCAACTGGTCAACAGTAAACTAGTACCAACAGTTTAACAGTAAACCAGTAGCAACAGTTCAACAGTAAACCAGTAACAAGAGATTTACAGTATACCAGTAGCAACTAGTCAACAATAAACTAGTAACAACAGGTTAACAGTAAACCAGTAGCAGCTGGTCAACAGTTAACTAGTAACAACAGGTTAACAGTAAACCAGTAGCAACAGTTCAGCAGTTAACTAGTAACAAGAGGCTAACAGTAAACCAGTTGCAACAGGTGAACAGTTAACTTGTAACAACAGGTTAACAGTAAACAAGTAGCAAAAGTTCAACAGTAAACCAGTAGCAACTGGTCAACAGTAAACCAGTAGTAACAGGTCAACAGTCATAAGTAGCAACTGGTCAACAGTTAACTAGTAACAACAGGTTAACAGTAATCTAGTAGCAACAGTTCAACAGTAAACCAGTAGCAATAGGTTAACAGTAAACCAGTAGCAACAATGCAACAGTAAACCAGTAGCAAGAGGTTAACAGTAAACCAGTAGCAGCTGGTCAACAGTTAACTAGTAACAACAGGTTAACAGTAAACCAGTAGCAACAGTTCAGCAGTTAACTAGTAACAAGAGGCTAACAGTAAACCAGTTGCAAAAGGTGAACAGTTAACTTGTAACAACAGGTTAACAGTAAACAAGTAGCAAAAGTTCAACAGTAAACCAGTAGCAACTGGTCAACAGTAAACCAGTAGTAACAGGTCAACAGTCAATGAGTAGCAACTGGTCAACAGTTAACTAGTAACAACAGGTTAACAGTAATCTAGTAGCAACAGTTCAACAGTAAACCAGTAGCAATAGGTTAACAGTAAACCAGTAGCAACAATGCAACAGTAAACCAGTAGCAAGAGGTTAACAGTTAACCCGTAGCAACAGGTCAACAGTAAACCAGTAACAACAGGTTAACGGTAAACCAGTAACAACACGTTTTAAACGTTTGCTGGTGTGAGGAGAGTGTAGGGAACATTTGGGTCATTCAAAGGTCAGGTAATTGAAACAACAATTTAGGTAAGAAATATTGTTGACATGAATATGTTGGGATATAGTCATTACATACATTACAATCCCAACACGTCCAAACACATGATACATTATACACGGATTATAGAACAGAGATATGAAACAGAGCAGATATAAATACAGTCAACAGAAGGTTAGTCATGTTCTTCTGGATCAGAACCACAAAGGAACAAGGACTGGAGATAGTCATTCCTTTGATTTGGTTGTTTGGCCCCGTTGCATGACAAGGCCCATGATGACAGTCGTGATGGGAAGTATCTGAAATACAAGGGGACAAAACATCAAAGTTGACAACTTTTGTTGTGATGGTTATTGTCACTTTATTTAATGGATCTGTAACGGGCATGATGGAACAGGGTTAAGTAAAGTGGAAAGTGCATGAAGGGAAAGGGTTGAGTGAAGTGGAAGGGGCATGAAAAAACAGGGTTTGTGGAGCAGGATGTCCCTCCTGCACTTGTTCCCTCCTCGTCGCCAGAGGGCTGAGGGGTGGAGAAGCCTTGACTGACATTAAGGCTGTGATAAATCATACACAGACAGCAGTCCATCTCATTCCTAACCCTGCTGTGATTGTCTGGCTCTTATCATAGCCCTGCTGTGATTGGCTAGCTCTAATGGTAGCCCTGCTGTGATTGGATACCTCTTATTGTAGCCCTGATGTGGTTGGCTGTCGCTCTAGCGGTCTTCCTGACACAATCTTCCTTCCGTCTTCTCCAGGGGATCAAGGCCAACATGACGGCCAGCTACACGAGCTACCCCTTGGGGCTGAGCTTCCTGTCCCAGCGCTACCCGCCCCCGCTGCCCCCCAAGCCCGGGAAGGACAATGCCCGTCTGCAAAAGCTCCTGAAGAGGAACGCCAAGAAGAAGGTGTCGCCGCAGGCAGCCCAGGCCGCTGCCGTGTTCCGCTCCAGCCTGTCGCCGGTCAACGAGGCCAGCCCCGACCTGGAGCACAGCGACCACTCCACCCCCCCCAGGACCCCCGAGACCCCCTTAAGGGGCACGGCGCGGTTCCCGCCCCGCTTCAGTGTGCGGCCTCGATACCAGCATGTGGCGTCCCCCTACCCCCAGAGGGTGGGCTGGGGCCAGCCTCCCCCAATCTTCTTCCCTGACTCGCCGACCACGCCGCCAGTCCTGTTCCCGCAACACGGCACGCCGGTCGCCACAGGTCCGCCCCCGCTGACGGCCCAACCCCAGATGATGGCCCCGCCCCCGTTGATGGCCCCGCCCCCGTTGATGGCCCCGACCCCCGCTGATGGCCCTGCCCCCGCTGAAGGCACCGCCCATGCTGATGGCCCCACCCCCGGTGCAGCTGAGCAGGGCAGTAGAATCAGGAACGCCTTTTAAGATGGAGTTCACAATTCCGGCACTTCAAGTAACTCTGCTGCCCGGCCAGGGTCGGCCTGGATGGATGCCTGGTGTGAACAGGTCTCCCAGTCCGGTGCCGGTTCAATACTCTGGTCCTGGCCCAGTATCAGTCCCCTACTCAGGAAGCCAGGTGGTGTTGAAACCCCTCACAGTGTTGACCTCATTTGCTAAATCAAAAAGTCCTCGGCCGCACTTCAGAGCCACTGAAAACTCGAGATCTCCCAAACCGATGTTTGAAGTTCCTCAGATCCGGTTGTACACCGCAAACACATCCTTCTACGAGTCGTCCAGGACCCCTCCGGTCTACGACACGACGGAGCTCACCGCCATTGGCACCACGGCACCGCGGAGCAAAACACCGACCCTGGAGACACGACGTGGGCCGACTCCGTCAGCAGAGGTGAGGAGGGGTATGACTCCGACCAGAGAAATCCGGCAGGCTGTGACTCTTGTGAGTCAGAGCGGGTCCCTGGTCTCAGACTCTAGGAGTAAGACCCCAACCTGTGAGCCCATCAGAGCCTCCACACCAAAGACGGAAGTCACCAAGATCCCTCAAACTCCCAAAGCCGAAACCAAATCCCTCCCCCTGACCTCTGAGGTCAACCGAGCTAAAACACCAACCTATGAGTTTACGACTTCCAGAACTCACTCTGGGCGGCCGAAGACACCCTCGTACCACGTGGCTCGGGCTAAAACACCAGTCTTTGAAATATCAAGAACCAATCCACTTCTATTTTGTGTTTCACCGATCCCAGCGGAGTCAGAGAGGAAGACTCCCACAGCTGTCCCGATGATGGGTTTATCCACTGCACAAAATGTCAAGACAAAGGATGCTTTAACTTCAAATGGGGACATCCATTCAAACATCACGCCAGTAGTGCCATCCATAGATTTTTCAAAACCAAAGACTGAGCCTTCTGTTGCTGTGAAAGCACAAGAGGAGATCCCTGCTGCACCACCAAGTTATCCAAAGCCTCAAACTCTGCCTTCGGCCCCGTCAGACCCACAGATAACTGTCTCTGGTTCCCCAAGGCCTAAAACACCTTCATATGTAGCCCCAAAACCAGTGGGCCCCAAAACCCCTCCTCACCCGCGGCCCAAACCTCCCAGCACCCAGAGCCAGCCCAGCACCCAGGGCCCCCCCAGCACCCAGGCCCCCCCCAGCACCCAGGGGGCTCCAAGCACCCAGGGGCCCCCCGGCACCCAGTGGGCTCCCAGCACCCAGAGGGCCCCAAGCACCCAGGGGGCTCCCCTCACAAAGACAGCACCTGGGTTCCCCAGACCAGGCCCACCGAGGACTTCCTACGGAGCTCAGAGACCCAAGACGCCCACCCATGGGGGGTCCAGGTCTGGGTACAGGGGCTTGACACCAGCCGAGTACGTTGCTCACGGTGGGATCCAGTGCTACTCTCCAGCATTCGGTTTATCTGGTGCCACAAAGTCCACTCAAGAAGAGCCTCAGACCACAACCGTAACGTCAGTGAAAACTAAACCAGCAACCCTAGAACTTTCTGTAACACCAAAGATTGTGGCGGCTGAGGTGTCTGGAGGTGGAGAACCGTTTGGAAAGAAGGCAGAGGAGATAGTGTCCTCCATACCGCCAGCACTCCGGATTCCAACTATTGTTGTTTCCCAAGTGTCAGACACCCCAGAACCAGCTTCATCCCACCAGGCCTCACCTGCCATCGTTACGACAGCGTCTGCAAAAACTGTGGAACAGGGACACCACATCCTACAGGACACCACAACGACGACAGCAGACAAAGCAGAAGTCAAAACTCCCGTGAAGAAGATAAGTCCTGAGGTCACCAAACCAGAGAATCAAGCCAAGCATTCTTTAGTGACCTCAGAAAGTAAAACCGAAGACATAGTTCTTCAGAAACAAACAAAAGAAGCTCCAGCTGTTTCACTGGAGACCAAAGCTAAGTCCTCAGCTAAGAAAGCGTTGGCAGGGGTTTTTGGGGTCCCCAGGACCCAGGAACCAAAGCCAGGCATCCCTTCAATGCAAGAAGGCTCAGCACCTGGCTTCCCTGCTGAGGCTTCTGCTGACTCAACACCTAGCAAAGGAAAAGAGGACAAAGCTCCCTCCTCTCCTGCAGCTAAACCAGAAAGCCAGGAAGCATCTGACTCAGCCCAGGCGGCGCAGGTTCTGTTCAAAGCCCTTGGGAAACCGAAGGGATTGAAATCCAAACTTAGCGGATGGTCCCGCCTCAAGAAGCACATGGTGGTGGAGCAGGAGGAGCCCAAGTTCCCCGAGGGGGCAGAAGGGAAGGAGGAGGAGGCAGGAGGGCAGGTTGTGGCTGAAGCTAAACCTTCCGATGGTAAACCTTCCGAGGGGAACCCTGCCAGCGACAGCGACAAATCGAGCAAAGACGCTCCAAAGGGAGCCATGATGTGGAACGCTGTCCTCTTCCAAATGTTCTCCACCAAGGAAAACATCATGCACCAGATAGAGCTCAACAAAAGCGAGGAGGAGAAGAACAAGGGTGGAACAAATGAGGAGTCCAAGGAGATTCCGGCCTTTGCCCATCGGCTCCCCATCCTGCTCTTCAGCCCCAAGTTTGATGCCAAGAAACTGAGGGAAGCGGCGTCGAGACCTCTCACGAAGATCTCCACCGTGTTCGAGATGGGCCTCATCGGCCGCAAGAACAAGGAGGAGGAACCCAAAGACTTTAACAGAACGGCCAGAGGCTTCCTCGTTTCTTAGAAACATGCCGACAGCGTGAATAGTGTGCCAAAATACAAACTTTTTGGAAAAGAAATATCTGTTTCTAAATGTCTCGTGTACAGGTGACCTAGAATTCTTAGTAATAAAAATATATGTACAGGACGTTTTTAGTATCTGTGGTATCCGTAAAGTAGACAGTTGCAAACTTTATACTTGAAATGCATCGTACTGTATCTGGGTTCAGCTGTTCTGATTCTTGCCCAAGGATAAAAGTCTCTTGGGATGTCTTTAAATCAATCATTATTGTACAGCTTCTCTAATGTCCATTGTGGATTATTTGATCAGACGTTGAAACTTACAATGTTAAGTGCTGAGACCTTTTACAAATGAACACATAAATATACCTATTGTTCACACTAGAACTGTATGCATATTCTTATTTCAGAAAAACTGCCTTGCCGACTTCAATAATGCCGCACTAAATATTGCAGTGTCCACATTGAAAATAGTGTAGTGTTGAGCACAACATTTTCAATGTGGATACTGCAATACTTAGTGGTTGCCGTTGTAGAGTTGGATCCTCGTCTTCTCATGTTCGTTGCATAGTCTTCTGACTTGTGTATACCAGGGTTAAAAGCCAATGTTTAACATCTATTGGTTATCTCTAATCATCTTTGATATTTTGGAAAATAATGGTGCTAATTATTGATATCACTGTAAGCTTTCTTTATTTATCTTAGGTTTTGTTGACCTGAACGCTTTTGGCTTTTATTATGATTAGATTTAGCTAGCAGTTAGAAAGGGAGGAAAGGTTTGCAGTTTAAAAGGATTTGCTTTTGGTTAGGCGTTGCTATTGCATCGCTAAATAAAGCCAAGGGCTTCATTTATATTATGGCCTCGTTTATGGTGGGCTTATAATTTGACTTTTTCGAATTGTTTGATTTTGGTATTGCTAAGGCTTTGCTTATGGTTATACTTTGCTAATTCTAATGGTTAATCTTTGCTAGTGGTTAAGCCTCCTTAGTGGCAAGATGAATGGTAATTTATTATTTAAGCTGCAAGTAAGGCTTTGCTATAATAAGAGTTACCTAATGCTGTCTTTGCTAAAGACTAGTTATTGCTACCAATTAAAACAATAAATCAAAGATATTGCAAACAGTTAAAAAACAGTAGTGAAAAAATAATAATTTGATAGAATGCTAATCTGCTTTCCATATTTAAACGCCATAATGTCCAGTCCATTTAACCCTTGGTAATTTCAATACTTTATCATTCATTTCAATGTGAATGGTTTTGAAAGGGTTGAGTTTAAGGGGTCAGAGGTGAGACAGTTTGAAGCGAGATCGTATCTAGTAAGTGGTTTAAAAGGGGAGAGGAGTCGGTTGGTGATTTTTGATGAGGTATTTGAAGAGAAGTTGGATCAATAACCCTTGAAGTAGAACAGACACTTAGAAACCAGACCCTAAGCTCCTCCTCCAGACGAGGACTGCATGACTTTTATATTCGCTCCTTGTGACAGATGAGAAGTGTTTGCATTAAAGGTGCTTCAATAGGACACGGCTAACCTCATTGTGTGGACAGATGTTTGAGGTGTGTGGACTGCAGATGTTTGAGTTGGACTGCCGATGTTTGAGGTGTGGACCGCAGATGTTTGAAGTGTGGACAGCAGATGTTTGTGGACTGCAGATGTTTGAGGTGGAGAGCAGATGTTTGAAGTGTGGACAAGAGATGTTTGAGGTATGGAGATGTTTGAGGTGTGGACCAAAGATGACAGGAATTGGACAAGGGAAATCCCTTATTTTTTAACTTGATTTTTCAGTTTTAATGTTTCAAAAAAGAAATTTGTAATGCATAAAATATAATAATAAGCAATATTATTAGTATTATAATAGCATTTATACTAATAATAGTACAGTTTACAATTGTACAATTATACAATTGTTTTTACTGCGTAACATGTGTTACATGTGTAATAGATCATCATAGTAAGTTAATATGGGGTTTATAGTTATATTAGAGTAAATATTACCAGGTTTAATTGGAGTTTAATGCAGTAATTATTGGTAATTAGTAGTTTGAGGGAACTTACCGCTCACTCAGAGTTTCTGGTATTTTCCATGGCCAGTCACCACAAACTTGAACTTTTTTCCAGAAGTGTCCTACAGAAATGAAAATCAGGATTATTTGATTATTACTGACTATGGCAAATTACTGAATATTGAGCAAGTGTGTGTGTGTGTGTGTGTGGTTGGTTTGTGTATGCGTGTGTGTGCGTCTGTGTATGCATCTGTGTATGTGTGTATGTATGCGTGTGTATGCGTGTGTGTTTGCGTGTGCGTGTGCATCTGTGTGTGTATGCGTGTGTGTATGCGTGTGTATGTGTGTGTCTGTGTTTGTGTGTCTGTGTATGTGTATGTGGGTGTGTGTGCATGTCTGTGTATGTGTGTGCGTGTATGTGTGCGTTTATGTGTGCGTGTGTGTGCTCACCCCAGCTGTTGCTCCAGATGTTCCCGACCTCTCCGTGTCTCTGATGCCCTCCCACATGTTCTTCTTCTGCATCACATCTCCCGGCCTCACTTCCTGTCGACACAACCCTCAGCATTACCTCACTTCCTGACCCCACAACCCTCAGCATTACCTCACTTCCTGTCCACATAACACCACAATTTATAATTATTTATTAACGCTTTTATCCACTGTGACTTAAGGACTGAACTGAATTCAGATAAACGTTAACATATTAAGAATAAAGTCTTTCTTCAAACAAACAACCCCCCCCCCCAAAACATGCTGTACAAAAGCATTTCTTGAGGTTAGAAGATGGTTAGTTCTGGAAACCAAACATATTGTGGCGGTGTTGGTGGACTCAGAAGAGCTCTCCTGCTGTGTTCACCGTCACAGCAGGGCTGGGCTGAGGGTGAAACGCTGCGCTGCCCTGCCTGGCCAATAGGGGCCAGTGCAGGGTCACTAGTCGTCAGTGCAGGGCCACTAGGGGTCAGTGCAGGGTCACTAGGGGTCACTAGGGGTCAGTGCAGGGTCACTAGGGTGTCAAGGATCAATGCAGGACCACCAGGGGTCAGTGAAGGGTCACTAGGGGTTAGTTTAGGGTCTCCCATACCCTCCCCCATCCCCAACACTCTGTCTTTATACCATATATATATATATATATATATATATATATATATATATATATATTATATATATATATATATATATATATATATATATATATATATATATTATATTATATATATATATATATATATATATCTGCAACTCTCTCCAGGAATGACAGACGGACAGACTGCGGCAACAGAAAGCCATGTGGATAGGCAGACAGACTAGCAGGCAGGCAGACAGACAGACGTACAGACAGATAGAGGGGTGTGTTTGATTTAGACGTACTGCTGGTCTAGAGGGCAGGGCCTTTCCACTTGAGTCTGGACTCCCCTTCACCCATTGGGTGATTAGGTTGGCCACGCCCACCTTCAGACCCTCCGTGTCCTGAGAAAGAGAGAGAAAGAGATACAATCTTAATACAGGAAATTAATTGATTATTGTAGCATGTAGCTTGTATCATATAGCATGTAGCCTAGCTGGGTGTAGCCTGTACCATGTTGGATGTAGTGTGTAGCATGTAGCCTAGCTGGGTGTAGCCTGTACCATGTTGGATGTAGTGTGTAGCATGTAGCCTGGCTGGGTGTTGCCTGTACCATGTTGGATGTAGTGTGTAGCATGTAGCCTGGCTGGGTGTTGCCTGTACCATGTTGGATGTAGTGTGTAGCATGTAGCCTGGCTGGGTGTCGCCTGTAGCGTGTAGCCTGTAACCTAGCCGGATGTAAACTGTAGAATGTTGGGTGTAGCCTGGCTGTGTTTAGCCTATAGCATGTTGGGTGTAGCATGTAGCCCATAGCATGTAGCCTGGTTGGGTGTAGCCTGTAACATGTTTGGTGTAGCCCGTAGCATGTAGCCTAGCTTGCCTTGCAGCCGGCCGCCCTGGAGGGGCTGGCGGTCTCCCCGGCCTGGAACACACTCCTCCTGGAGGCCAGGGGCCCGGTGGGGCTGGGGAGGTCCCCAGAGCCCCGCCGCACGGCACGCACTTCCTGCTGGGAGGTCTGGAACACACACACAATGTAATGTCACCGTGCACCGCACACACACACACACACACACACACACACACACACACACACACACACACACACACACACACACACACACACACACACACACACACACACACACACACACACACACACACACACACACACGCACACACACAGTGTACTCAAACTGTGCAGCACACACAAACACAGTGTACTGTCAACGTGCACCATACACACACACAACACACACATACACACTGTGTAGACTGCTTACACCATGCACCACACACACACACACACACACTCCTAACTAAACCCCAGTTACAGGTTAATTCTACCTCTCAAAGGCATCCCTCATTCTGACGTTTTACTTTTGATCAGAAACATCTTGTTTTGTCATGTTTAAATTGCTGTTCTGCACATCAAATAAAGACTATAAATAAAGTGGATGCCGTAACTCTCTCTGCACGTCTCAGCGCTTTACGAGCTCTGAGTCGGGAACACAGATGAGCTCAGCTCACCCAACCGCCCGTAAATCCACTTTAATGACAGAGAACCGATCGCTGAGTCAGAGCCGAGGGCCCACCGCCACGAGAGGCCCCCAGATCACACGGACCAAGAGTCACAATTAAAGATCCAGAATCAAAACTGCAGATCCAAAATCAGGTCTTCAGATCTGAAATCAGGCTTACATGTCTGAAATCTTGTCCCTAGATGTGAAATGACGCTCACCTCGATAGCATTAGCATACTGCTCCAGTCTGTCGTCCAGACGGGACAGCAGCACCGGCGGCTGGGTCTTCTTAAAGCTGTTACTATGGTTACAGAAAACCAGGACAGAGTGCGAGAGAGAGAGACAGAGACATATCGTGAATACATGAGAAGCCTGTGTATCGGTAGGCAGTGCATGATGGGATCTGTAGTGTTTACCTTTTCTTCAGGGATCGGCTCAGGGACTCAGTCCTCTCGGAGATCTGGAGGAGAGGGGAGACGGGAGAAGGTCAAAGGTCTCTATCCGGTCGTCAAACACCAACAGGAAGTAGATGAACCATTGACTGCCGAGCATGCTGGGAGAGTCTGTCACTATCGCGCTGGTCAAGTGTGTTAGTTGATAAACGCCTCGCAGAACAATGTCTGCCCAACAGGTGGCATGGCAACACGTTAAACACAAACATTTACACTGAGTCTAAAACACACACACCAGCCTGCAGAAACACATGCATGTACACACATTAAAACACACAGACTTATACATGCACACAATTAAACACACACACACACACACACACACACACACACACACACACACACACACACACACACACACACACACACACACACACACACACACACACACACACACACACACACACACACACACACACACACACACACACACACACACACACACACACACACACACCCTGGCACACACACACAATCCTCACCATGTGTGAACTGTCTGCATCGCGACCTTCACCACTGTCTGTCTGAAATCACACTCACGGTAAACACACAGTAACACACGCACTGTAAAACACAGTGTAACACACTCATAGTATACACACAGTAACACACGCACTGTAAAACACACTGTAACACACTCATGGTAAACACACAGTAACACACACACTGTAAATCACACTGTAAAACACTTATGGTAAACACACAGTAACACAGACACACACACACACACACACACACACACACACACACACACACACTGTAAAACACACTCATGGTACACAATTAGACACACAATGTAAAAAATGAACACACTCATGGTAATACACACACTAACACACACAGTAGCAGACACACTGTAACACACACTCATTGCAAACACACAGTACCACACACACTGTAACACACATGCAGTCTAACACACACACAGAGTAGCAGACAAACCACAGTTACGTGTGTTCAAACACACAGGTGAACCCACAGGTGAACACACAGGTGAACACACGTGTGCTCCCACAGGTGAACACACAGTTGAACACACAGGTGAAATCACAGGTGAACTCACAGTTGAACCAACAGGTGAACACACAGGTGAACACACAGGTGAACACTCCGGTGAACACTCAGGTGAACTCACAGGTGAACACAAAGAAGTCAAGCTCATGCGACTCACGCGTTGTATCTCAACACAGGCTGTGGAAACAATGAGGTCCAAGTTATGTGTCCATACATCAATATCTAGAACAAAGGACACGTCTACTAGTACTAGTACTAGTATCGGTGTAGTGCCTAGCCCTGGGGTTGAGGCAGTGGATGCCCTTGTGGAAGCAATATCATCCCACTGCAGACACAAATGGGCGTTCTCGTGTAGTGGGGGTTCCCGTTTACGCAGACTGGAACGCCCCCTTCTTATTCTTCGTCGCCTTACTCGCTGAACTGTATTAAAATGTCAAAGTGTACTACTCCGAAACCATGTAAAAAGTGTTGTAAATAAACTTCCAAAGCTTTTCAAATCTTATTTGGAAAATAACACATGGTGTGTCTTTTTACAGTTTATTCGTTACCAGCATTCGTAGCGTTGATCAGCAGTGAAATAGTCCGCCAAAGACGTTGACGTCGCTTAGCAACCGAAGACGCTGGGGTTGACAAGTTACCGGACCACTACCCATGAAGTGAACGGAGTGTTCCACGGCATTGAGAAGACCCGTGTAATAAAGGCCTATAATATTTCTGTTTATGGCATAGATTTCTCCTCAGATTAGGCCAATAAAGCAATGATAACAAGAACCAAAAAAACACAAATGCTCAATCAAAGGCCCGGCCCGACCCGGCTCAAGGATAGTGGTGGGAAATATCGGCGGGCCGGGTCGGGTCATTCAAAACCCTCATTGTTTAACATGAATTGGCTAAACAAATGACCACTGTAGCATATTTAATCACAATTCAAATTTTGCAGAGAATTATTTCCATTGGTCATCCTGACCGGGGACATTTAGAATTTTCGGTCCTCCTCATTTTTTTCCGGTCAATGGACCATTTAATGAATCGTTCACGGATCTAAACCGGCCTAACTTTCACCATCAACACCGAACCCCTTCATCTTCGCTCGGCTGTCAACATCCGGAACATTCGCTGTCACTCCACTGTGTGTGCGTGTTTTTTGTGTGTGATGCACGGTGATGGTACACTATGTGTGTGTGTGTGTGTGTTTGTGTGTGTGTGTGTGTGTGTGTGTGTGTGTGTGTGTGTGTGTGTGTGTGTGTGTGTGTGTGTGTGTGTGTGTGTGTGTGTGTGTGTGTGTGTGTGTGGTGTGTGTGTGTGTGTGTGTGTGTGTGTGTGTGTGTGTGTGTGTGTGTGTGTGTGGTGCACGTTGTCAGTCAACTGTGTGTTTGCGTGTGTGTGTCGCACGGTGTCAGTCCACTGTGTGTGTGTGTGTGTGTGTGTGTGTTTGTGTGTTTATGTGTTCACCAAGAAACACCGGTTCAAATTAAAGTGGATTTCTGTTCATCCTTTAATAAACCATGGAGGCTGACCACCACCCACTCATCTCCAACGCGAGCCTCTGAGCGGGGGCAGGTGGAGGAGTGGAGGGGAGGAGGGTAGGTTGGGCGTAGTCAGGGGTCTCACCTTGGGTGTGGCTCTGGAGCAGACTGGACTGACCCCCTCCTCCTGACTGGAGCTCTGGCTCCGGTCTGCAGCCGGCGTCTTGCGCTCCGGCTGCCCCTTCAGGCTCCTGCGCTGCTCCTGAACGCACACAACAAGAGCCCACGTCATCCTCTGACCGTTCTGAAGGTTCTAAAGGTTCTGAAGGTTCTGAAGGTTCTAAAGGTTCTAAGGTTCTGAAGGTTCTGAAGGTTCTGAAGGTTCTGGAGGTTCTGAGGTTCTAAAGGTTCTGAAGGTTCTAAAGGTTCTGGATGTTCTGAAGGTTCTGAAGGTTCTAAAGATTCTGGAGGTTCTGAAGGTTCTGAAGGTTCTGAAAGTGCTAAAGGTTCTGGAGGTTCTAAAGGTTCTTAAGGTTCTGAAGGTTCTAAAGGTTCTGGAGGTTCTAAAGGTTCTGAAGGTTCTGGAGGTTCCAAAGGTTGTGGAGGTTCCAAAGGTTCCAAAGGTTCTTAAGGTTGTGGAGGTTCTAAAGGTTCTTAAGGTTCTGGAGGTTCTGGAGGTTCTGAAGGTTCTCGTCTCCGTCCAATTGAGTTCAGACGGACGGACAGGAGTAGCTCACCTCCTCTCCAGCCAGGCGGAGCTCCTTCCCTTCCTCTCTGCATAGCTCCTCCTCCCGGACTCTCCTCCTCTCCTCCCTCCTCTTCTTCAGCACCTCCAGCTCCTGCTCCGCCTCCTGCTGTCTCTGCTTCAGCTGCTCCTGCTCCTGGTTCTCCTTCTCCTGGTGACTAGGTCAGAACCCAAGAGGTTAGGGTCAGGTTAAGGTCAGTTTAGGATCAGGTTAGGGTCCGGTTAGAGTCAGGTTAGGGTCAGGTGAGGGTCAGGTTAGGGTCTGGTTAGTGTCAGGTTAGGGTCAGGTTACGGTCAGGTTAGGCTCCCTACCCTGGTCGTGAGGTTACGGCGACCGGTTGAATGGAATGAAAACATTCATACCTGATTGGCCTTATTGTTTTCATGTTCATGCACGATGTCACTTCCTGTGGGGGTGTGTTTCCGTTGGTGTTGCTGTGAAACACTTCCTGCTGGAGGAAGGCCTTGGATTGGTTCAGTTTTGTTTCCTTCTTGTGTTCAATCTGGATGTAACAGAAGAACACACTGAGTACCGCACAGAACAGAGCGCTCTTCATGATGCAAGAGGAGGAGCCTGTGGGACCATACCTCTCTGTTGGGGGTAGGACAGACCACATGCCTCATGCCCCTGGTCCCCTCCTTCTCCCTCTCCATCCGCTCCCTGCCAGCCGCACGTCCTGGCTCTGTCCTCCCATCGGTGGCCTCCTCCTTCTCCTCCTCCTGCCTCTCCTGCCTTCTGAGGCGGGGCTGTGAGGAGTCCCAGGCCGTCTCCTCCTCTCCGGAGTCCAGGCCGGCCTGTCTCCTCCTCGCTCTCTCCCTCTGCTGGGCGCCTCCGTCGCTGAAACCCTCATCCTCCTCCAGGGAGGAGGTCCGGCCGGGCTTCAGCTCCTCCTCGTTCCTGGAGGATGGAGGGCGGGGGGGGGGGGGGGGGCATTGTTAGTGGTTAAGAAACCCCCAGTCCAAAGGATCCTGGTTTGATCCTCACCCTCTGCTCCTGAAGGACATGTTGGTGTGACGTGTTGAGCATGTCTGAGTGATATAGTCCAAACCAGTTGAAGCAGGTTCTACTGAAACCCTTCTCTATTCCCCAAGAATAGGTCTCATAAAATGAGCATAAAATGGTGCATGATAAACATGTTCAGCATTCCTTCCAGGGTAAAACATTTCCTCCAGGTTAGTGTTGAGCTATTAAAACAGAGAAAGAGTATCGGCACATGTGGAGCGACTGCATGAGTTAGAGGATTCATTATCGATCCATTTGGACCGAACACAAAGCATCATTAGGATCAGCTTGCGTTGGACACCAGTTCAGGCTTCAAACAGAGCAACACTGAGGTGTTCACACCAGGAGAACAACCAGCCATGTATTTACCAGGTCAAAATAGATAGACCAGGACCTCCAGATAGTCGTTACCTGTAGTGTAGACTAACTAGTTGTTTATTCCAAGACCTCCTGGTTACCAGTAATGTAGACAAACTAGATGTTTACAGCAAGGCCTCCAGATGTTGGAAATCAATCTGCAGCTGTCAGACCACAGATGGGAAGCCAGGGAACTCTTTGTGGGCCAAACAAACCATGCCGCTGAATGTCTACTTAGACAAATGTCATCAGTGTGAATCACCAAACACATGAGAGCAATAGAGATGAACCGCGTTTTCTCTATAGCCTTAACTCTAGTACTGGAATGAACGACGGGTCTGCTTATTGTTCCTGGTCGGGTTCCCCCCCTCCCCCCAGCTCTCTGGACTGGGTCAATATTGACCTATCAGTGGTCCTCAAAAAGGACACGGTAGAGTACATCAGTCCCTGCTCTCGCTCTCCTGGGTAACACAGCTGTGTGGCCTCTGATTTACGCTAGCTACGACATCGCCAACGCTAACCCTAGCGCTTGGTAAACATGGAGAGAGTCCAAGGTTTAGGACATCGGCCACAACACACGGCTGTCATGGCCGACCCCTACGCTATGCTGGACAGAGGCCAGTTTCTGTTTCTGAAACCAGGACATGCTGAGCCCCAGTCAGTTGCTTTGGCTGAAAGAGGTGTATGTACTGACGCTATACTGTAGCTTATGGTTAAGGGTTGTCTGTACTGTCTGTACTGTAGCTTATGGTTAAGGGTCGTCTGTACTGGTTAAGGGTCATCTGTACTGTCTGTACTGTAGCTGATGGTTAAGGGTCATCTGTACTGTCTGTACTGTAGCTGATGGTTAAAGGTTGTCTGTACTGTCTGTACTGTAGCTGATGGTTAAAGGTTGTCTGTACTGTCTGTACTGTAGCTGATGGTTAAGGGTTGTCTGTACTGGTTAAGGGTCATCTGTACTGTCTGTACTGTAGCTGATGGTTAAGGGTCATCTGTACTGTCTGTACTGTAGCTGATAGTTAAGGGTCGTCTGTACTGGTTAAGGGTCATCTTTACTGTCTGTACTGTAGCTGATAGTTAAGGGTCGTCTGTACTGTCTCTACTGTAGCTAATAGTTAAGGGTTATCTGTACTGTATTTACTGACTATACTGTCTGTACTGTAGCTGATTGATAGAGGGTTGTCTGTACTGAGGAATGCCCGGACTGCACTGGGATGTTCTTATGGATGTTAACGACTGAGCACACGAGAGGTTGAGGGCTGGAAGGAATGTCTCCTGCCACCCCGCCCCCATGACAACAACACACCCATCACTAATCCTAACATCATAAATCGTAAATCATAATACATCCATCTCTGATAATCCTCTTATCTCTAATCTCCAACACATCTACCGCTAACAAAGTCCCACAGAGGACATATTCATCCTGTTACTGTCTGATACATAACTGCTTGGCTATTGCTACTGCCTGGAACCATACTGCTACAGGCTATAGCTACAACCCCCCGGCGAGAGGAGGAGGAGAGAGGAGAGCTACACCCCCCAGGAGAGAGGAGGAGGAGGAGAGAGGAGAGCTACACCCCCCAGGAGAGGAGGAGGAGGAGGAGGAGAGAGAGAGCTACACCCCCCAGGAGTGGAGGAGGAGAGAGGGGGACATGGAGGAATCTAAAGGGCTGGAGACCGGAGATTAGAGGCATGGAGAACAAAGCTCTGTTCTCCTCCCCCTCCTCTCCTCTCTCCTCCCCCCCCCTCCCCTCTCTCCCTCTCCTCCCTTTTCTCTCTCTTCTCTCCCATCACTCTTCTCCCCTCCCCCCTCTCTCTCCCCCCTCTCTCTCCCTCTCCCCCCCTCTCTCCCTCTCTCTCCCTCCTCCCTCCCTCTCCTCCACCCTCTCCTCTCCCCTCCCCTCCCTCTCTCTCTCCTCTCCCCCCTCCCTCCCTCTCCTCCCCCTCTCCCCTCTTTCCTCTCCCTCGTATCCCCTCTCCCAGAAAAGTAGGGGCTTGTCTCCAACCAATCAAAGTACAAGTTGTTTTATTATTTGAAGACTAATAATAAAAAAGTTATTTTGCCTTTGAAGACTGTAGCGTCATCCCTTGCTGTCTCAGAGCTCACTTTTAATGTCCTTCACTTTCTCACACCAAGACGTCTGGGATGGATCCAGCCTGCTCTAATCTTAACCTTATCTCAGTGTATCTAATCAGGGTTGAGTGTCATGATGGATCAGAGTTCTCAGCTCTCTGATTACAGAGCCGCTCAGGTTCCCGTCCCGCTGGGGGTGAAGACCACACGACACCACGAGGTGATGAATCCTGACGTGGCTGTTGTGGCGGAGAACAGAGACACCATAATAACAACCCTGGTAGTGTGGAGGAGACATTCCTGCTAGATGTTGTCATGGCCCATCTGTCTCCACCTCCCACACAGGGGCGCGGGTGGGGGGGGGGGGAGGGCAAAGTAGTCCTCCAAGAGGAAACGTTTGCTGTTCTTAAGAAGGCGTCCATTAACTCACGGAGATGGTCTCCAGAAGATGAACGAGAAGGAGGGAAGGAGTGTAATCTGATAGCTACTGAAGAACTGGTCTGGGATACTCTACTCTGGCTGAGGGCCGAGACGTTTACGATGGTGTTGGGGGGAAAGAGAGAGAGAGAGAGAGAGAGAGAGAGAGAGAGAGAGAGAGAGAGAGAGAGAGAGAGAGAGAGAGAGAGAGAGAGAGAGAGAGAGAGAGAGAGAGAGGAGAGAGAGAGAGGAGAGAGAGAGAGAGAGCAGAGAGAGAGAGAGAGAGAGAGAGAGAGAGAGAGAGAGAGAGAGAGAGAGAGAGACCCAGCAGATCTTTTGATCATCAGACATGGATACTAGAATATGAACCTCTAATCCCGGACTCGTTCATCTCATCCTCCTTCCTCCCCACTCTACTTTCTCTATGGTGATGACGAAAACCAGTTTGTTCTGCCCCAGCAGCTGCTGTGAAAGTAAACCTTTCCATGTACGGTCCTTCCTGCCACATTTACATACAAACTGTCTCCGTTTCAAAGCAACGGATCTTGGCAGGTAAAACCCCGCCGGAGGAGAACCCGTTTGAGAGCATTCTCAAGCTGGGTTCTGGTGATGAACGGGTTTCTAGTGTGCAGCAGCACTCTCGTTTCGGAGCCCTAGAAAAGAGAGCGCATCCAGAAACACCCGAATGTTGTCAGTATCAGGAGGAATGTATCGGAATGGGACCTCTACATGCCCTGGGCCTCCCCTGGAGGAGGTCGCCGCTACCTGCTCTGACCCTGGAGGAGGTCGCCCCTACCTGCTCTGACCCTGGAGGGGGTCACCTCTGCTTGTTCTGACCCTCCCCTGGCGTTGGGCCAAAGTTGCATGAAGCACAGGCCCACGTTCCTCACTGAATTGTGTGTACTTGCACCCTTTTAAAGTTCATGTTTACACGTCCAATCAGAACGCACACACATTATTCATGTTCATAAAGAAAAAATTCTCCGGAAAAGGTTTTGCGCGGTGAAGGGGGTTCTCAGCCGATCAGGTTTGTTAGAGTGGATGCACCAGTTGAAACAGTTTGAGAACCACTGGGGTCACAGGTCATCACTCACTGGGGGTCCTCTGGGCGGCGGTGGGATTCCCGTCGCCGGCGGCGCTGCTCCCGCTCCACCTCCTCCGCATCCTCCAGGCTGCGCTGCGCCGTCACCCTGGCAACCAGACAGGGGTACCACGTTAGAGCCACACCCCCAGAAGAGGGTTGTCCTGGCTGCTACTTGGAGCTGCTCAGTAAAACCACAGTCTGCTACTGGTTCAACTGAGAGCTTCCCAGTAGAACCACAGTCTGCTACTGGTTCTACTGGGAGCTGCCCTGTAGAACCACAGTCTGCTACTGGTTCTACTGGGAGTGTCGGGGTGTTCGATGGGCAGACTAACTGCTGATAGATTCCATCTGTTTGCTGCTGGGTCAGGTTACCACACACAAACACACACACACACACACACACACACACACACACACACACACACACACACACACACACACACACACACACACACACACACACACACACACACACACACACACACACACACACACACATTTAATGATTTCCAGG